>JAOTRC010000012.1:13871845-13888190 GCA_027497675.1 Cyprinella lutrensis
ACAGCATCGGAGAGGGAGCTTCAGTCCTCTAGAGATGACGACTCGGCTGCGTTAGCCCCTTCGGGGCATGTAGCATTTTACGAGACTGATCCAGAATGGGCGGCTATGCTTTCCCGGGCCGCAGAGAGGGTCGGTATTGCGTGGAATCCTACACCATGTCCCGAACCTTCTCAATTGGCTTTATGCACAGCTGCGCTACTTTCTGAACTTAAGCCAGCTCCTTGTTTCCTGTCTTTCGTTATTGGACAAACTGATTAATTCAGGTGTGTCTGACCTCAGTAGTCACGGCAACAATAATCAGACACACCTGAATTAATCAAGTTCGACCAATAATGGCAGACAGGAAACAAGGATCTGGCTTAAGTTCAGCAAGTAGTGCAGCTGTGCATAAGGTCAATTGGACGATTGGTTTCTCGGGGCGGGCCAAGCTTATTCTCAGCGCGCCACCCTGGTACCATTCTTTCCAGAAATGCGTCCAGGACGTGGATGGCGTCGTATAGTGCCCGAAGCCGTCCTAGTGGCTCCTCCCCCCTCACCACCCTCGACGGTGGAGCAGCTAAGGGGTATGTAGATGTCCCGCTGGTAGAGTGTGCCGTCGTGATGCAACTGTATCCGGCATCCGCTTCCTCCTGGCGGGGCAATCCACGCCTCCCGACCAGAGCTTGTAGGATTTCGTCCGGTCTCACTCGAGGGCTTACAGAGCCTGTGGAGCCCTCCATGCCATTGCACTTCTGCAGGTCCACCAGGCACAGGCGCTCATGGACATGAACGAGGGTGGTTCTGACCCAGAGCTCCTCCGGGAGCTCCGTGTGGGGTTATTTGGACCCGCCACTAGCCGCTTTGCCACGCCCATCTCGGGACTCAATTGTGGAGCCAGTGTTGGAGCGGTCTCATATGAAGGAATCCGAGCGGCGTTAACGTGGCTGCAGATACCATATGCCTCAGGAGCCTTTGAAATAGTTTCAGTGGTGCCACTGTTCTGCATCTGAGCGTGCTAACACAGTTCAACACTGACTGGATGCGTGTTTCGGCTCCTCAGCGAAAGACATTGAGTGCGTGCGCCCACTTCCTGTTTATAGCCGTGCTGCAGGGCGGGGCAAGTGACGCTTCTCACGCATGCCAATATTCATTGGCTCGTTCTGTAGATATTCAAAGTTGATAGGGCTCCCTGAAGTGATCCCCTAACGTCGTCACGTCTCCCATTCCCTCCTTCAGGGAACGAGGGTTACATCAGTAACCGAGACGTTTGCGCAGAATCCTCAGGAACCACAATCCAATTTTATTAAGTATTTTAATTGTTAAACATTATCTCTCTCTGCCTTCTCTCTATCGGGATAGAAAATAATGTATGTTGTAATGTTTATCATTTAATGAGCGGCACTAAATTCTTGATGTTTGAAGTAGCTGCTCTCATTTGATTGCTGTCTCACCTCGGGAATGATGCTTAATTATGTGTTTTTCACACAGCAGCATCAAGTGAACCCTCTGCTTGTTGAACACACACACTCATACACTTGTGCAAACAAAGATAAAAGTGCATAATCTAAACAAGGACAATTACGCAATTTGGCAAGGTTACAGAGAAATATGGCGATGATCTGAGACATTGCAGTCGACCTCAGTACTCATCAATCTCAAATATGAGTTACGATAAAATAAAAGTCAGAAATATGACAAGAGGAAAGAATCCGCTGAGGTTTAAAAGGATGATTTGTGGTAGTCAATTTAGCTTTGCCCTTGGAGAAATGGATTTGGGTTAGTGTAGCTCTTTGGTTGCTGAATATGACAGTGCTTTGACTTTGACACAGCAACATTTCCTGAATGATTTTTCGGTCATTAAGTTTCTAGCTGTCAAAAAGGCTCTTTTAATTTGGGTTGTAATCAATATTACATTAGTTTCTTCGAGTAAAGGTTTGATGACATTAGTGGAAGTGTCAAAAAAAGTTAAGTGATGTCCCTTGGATATTTTTTCATATGCACTTATTCACCATCTTCTCTCTCCTTCTTCTCCCTAAAGGATATGACTATAGCCGCTGCCTGTGCACCACCCGGTGGAGGTCGTAACCCCGTGACTCCTCGTTTCATCCGCCACTTCAGCATGCTGTGCCTCCCAACGCCCTCTGAGCACAGCCTCAAACAGATTTTTAAGGTCAGACATATGGTAGCACTCATTTTGAAGTAAAATTTTTCTTTTAAAAGTCAACATAAAATCCAAATTGACCTATTTACTTTTTTATGTTTTTCGTCTTATTGTGCTTGAGTCTCCAGTGCACATTATTCCAAATGAACCTATCAAATATAAATAACTTGCTCTGCATCTGAAACAACCATCTGACATTATGATTTCCTTCCAACAACCTGGCTCCATGTTACATCCAGTCGTGTCCCTCTGGATAAAATCAAGTCCTGCTCTATTTTTTTTTCTCATTGAATAACCTGTTTCATTCAGAAATATGTCACATATACAGTATGTAGTATGCATGACCGACTGTCATGTTGACTTTAAAGCTGTTGCATGCTGTGCCAGTCTGTTGACATAGAAAAGGCAATGATCTTGAGCCAACTTAAGCTGTGTTCCCAAATCTGGTGAGCTGCCTACCTAGACAGCATATTAAACATGCTTCCACTGTCTTAATGAGGAAGCATAATTGGGCTTCCTCATTAAGACAACCCACCGACTAGATGAGTTTTAAAATATGCAATTTTCCATATCTCTAGTAGAAATATGGAATATATAGAAAGTTGATGGCAGAGTAGCTCATTTGGAAATGGAGCTTTCCCAGGTTCTGAAGCCACAGCCTGAGAGCTGGAGTTGTCCATGGTTTTAAACTAACAGTCTAAATGCATTAACTGGTCAATGCTGGAGCTGTCCATTGTGGTGAAGGTCTTCAGACAAACTTTACACTTAAAAATATTACTTTCCTAAACTCTATGCTTGCTGCGCATACTGACTTCTGTTCTCATATATGCATGTTTGTAGGCAATTTTAGGGGGTTTCCTCACTGAATTTCCCCTAGCAGTGAAGCAGGCAGCTGACAACATTGTGGATGCTGCTGTTGAGATCTACCAACGTATGAGTGTAGACCTACTGCCTACACCAGCAAAATCTCACTACGTTTTCAATCTTAGAGACCTCTCTAAATGTGTGCAAGGTAAGAGACACAGACAAGTGTACAATCAAACATCTTCAGAGACATTTCAGACATTTGCAAAGAACTTACCAGGGCTGCCATTTATAAATTGCACACAAATCATTTAAAATCACAATGCATCCATAAGTCATAGCCTTTTTGTCCTGAGTATTTGGCAACTCTAGTGCTTAAATACACCAAGGACTTGTAAAGAGCTTCTTTTGTTTCTGAGCTTCTAAATTACCAATAAAAATGCTCTTTCGTAATTTGACAGGAGACTTGGGGGCTGCTAAAATGTTCTTTTATCCTTTAAGACCCATCCAGGGTCTGTATTGTAGGTATAGTATAAATACTGACAATATAAACTAAAACCAATCAGCACCACCACCATTATGTTTTTATGTGTGTTTTTTTATTAACAAAAGGTCACAGACAAGGTCATCTATTATTGTTCATTGATCTGTAGACAAAGAATTGATTCTTTACCAGAAGTCATTCTTATAAAATGAAAGATATAATGAAAAATCTGCTTGAATGTTTAAGAAAATCATGTAATTTCTCTGCCTGTGCATGTGTTTCTGTATAGGTATGTTGCAGTGTGAGCCAACAACAGTGAGAGATCAAACCCAGATCTTCCGTTTGTTCTGTCACGAGTGTCAACGTGTCTTCCACGATCGACTCATCAACAACGAGGACAAGAGCTATTTCAATACCATGATCTCTGAGATGGCCAGTGAGTCTCTGACCCTTGAATCATTTTTCACTGTTAATCTCTTTGTCTAGTTCAGTTCAGACAACTTTGAAAGCATATATTCTTAATGTAATATTGCAATTAGAGCCCGACCGATAAAGGATTTTGAAGGCTGAATCCGATACAAATATTTTTGGGTTTTAAAATCCGATATTCCGATATATCGGCCGATTATTTATTTATTTTTTTTAAATATTGTTGGATTTCACACACGTGTAAAAGAAAAGCTAACTTTTCTGCACAAGATACATTAGATACTTTTTCTCTATGTCTAAATGTTCACTCCTCGCAAGTATAACTTACATTCTACAATGCAGGGACTAACTAGAGATATGCTAGTTATAAAGACAGTAATCATTACTTTATTTAGGCAGAAAAAGTTCATTTTGGTTTCCAAGCTCATTAATGTTAACGTTAGTGGTCTTCCACTGATGATAGTGGCATTAGCTTGCTTTGAGGTTAGCTAGTCTATGATGAGCCATAATTTAGCAATAGAGGACATCAATCTGCAAATTGTAAAACATTCATTTTCAATATAACAGGCCAAGGAGAGATGATTAAAGCATGTTTCGTCCATTTTTATTTTATTTTTAAAATATCCATTTACCGGCCATTATAACTGCCGATCCCGATATTATGGAAAATGCCTAATATTGGCCGGCCGATATATCGGTCTGGCTCTAATTGCAATACAATTGCATTGATATGTCTTACAATAGGTGGGTAGAGGGAAAATGTATAAGTGAATGATTCAAAGTCCTCAAAGTCCCCCTGTAGTCAATTTTATCCATTAAAACCTACCTTAGATCACCAAAATTATATATTTGTAATAAAACAAATATAAAAAAATAGCTTGAAATAGCTTGAAATACCTTAAAATAGCTTGAATGTAACTCTAGACCCTTGCCTCATTTAGTATATGTGGTTCTATGAATATGCAAATTAGTCCTGTCTTCACTCACCTTGGTTTACAAGGTAGTTTATGATGTCAATAACACCAGTGATTTCAAACCATGTTTTTGAGACTGTCTGGTTCACTACAGTTTTAAGGAGAAAATACTCAGCAATGATGTTTACATGAATTTGCACATGGTTTGTCTTAAATCATATTAAAAAAACACATATACGTATAAACAACTTTAAAATCTTGGTTTTCACCACAGGAGGACTTTAAAAGGATTTTTCAAACATTAGTTTATGAAATGTTACTTCTTATAATAAAGTTATTGTCACAGTGTAGGTTTTGTGTCTTGTTCTGTCTGTCATGTGTTTCCCAGTTATTGTATTTTTGGTTCAGTCCTATTGACATGTTGACTGTTCAGTTCCCTAGTCTGAGTCTGAGTCTAGTCTGTTATAGTTTGTTTAATAAAGTGGGCTGCATTTGGATCCTGCTTCCTCCTGCTTCATCAGCTGCATCATCACAGTTATAATCCTTTTTCGTTTTGCAGTGTGACTTATCAGAATGTTCTATTTATTCTTGTTTTGTCCCCAATCTGTCACCCTTTACCTACATTCAACTTTAGTACCCTAAACCGCTCCTTTTGTCCAACAGGTAAACATTTCAGCATAAATATAGAGCCAATGTACTTTGTGAATCAGCCCATCATTTTTGGAGATTTTATCAAGGTAAAAGTACTTTGGGGATCTGTCAGTGGAATGCTTTTTGTGTTTACATTTTACTGTTTTAAACTGCAGTATTTAGTTAGAGCAATTATAGTCATCTTTTTGATTAGAGTCCTTTTTGATTGAATTAAAGTATTGAATGCATATTGTGAAGGTTGGAGCAGACAAGACTGATCGTGTCTATGAGGATCTGACGGACATGAAAAAGATTCGCCAGGTGCTCCAGGACTACCTGGATGACTACAACACGACCTTTGCCAAGGAAACCAAGCTTGTGTTCTTCCAAGATGCCATTGAACATGTGTCTCGGTAAGCAAGCAGCTTGCCTTTTCATCTGGTGATCACAAAAGGTGTTCAAATGACCCTGCCAATCAGCCTGAGCATTGAGATCAGTTTACTAATGGAATGTTTTTTTATCAACCACCCAGTTGACCACCTTTTCTTACCATACATCTCTTCCCCTGTCAACAGAATTGCCCGCATGATTCGGCAAGAACGCGGCAATGCACTGTTGGTTGGTGTGGGGGGCACAGGAAAGCAATCTCTAACACGTCTGGCTGCTCACATGTGTGGTTACCGCTGCTTTCAGATTGAGTTGTGCCGTGGTTATAATTACGAGAGCTTCCACGAAGATCTACGTAAACTTTACAGAATGGCAGGTGTGGAAGGCCAGGACATGGTCTTCCTCTTTACAGATACGCAGGTACAATCAAAGAGATCTGTTTATAAATGGTCTATGATAATTCTGTATGATTTTGTACAAATAAAAACTAAAATCAGCCATTTTAAATGCTACATGTAAACGTATGCTTCAAAATATAATGATGAACTATATGGATATTTATTTTGAGATTTGCTAAAGGTTACATTTAACTTTAAAGTGATTAGTGTTTTTTTTAAAAAATGAACTTGAATGAGTGCAAAGGCATTATGAATATAAAACAGGGGAAATGATCATGTACAATCACTATAAATATGATAGATATGTGTCCAATATTGTCCAATTTACTTTGAAAATGTATGTAGAATCAGCCTATAACTGATGTTACCATTATTGTGCAGACATATTGTCAGTCCCAAACACTACAGGTGATGATACACAGGGCAACTTTTTTAGCAATGTTGCCATCAACGGGCAACCAGGTGAGACACAGGGCTCACGACTGATCTAAAGTATCCAGATAGAAATTTGTTGCCCATTCTCAATGGCATCGCTCTGCAACATTGCTCTAAAAGGGTGTCCTGTGTATCATCACTTTTACTATACATAGAATATAAGAAAATATAAGATAAATGTGTGCTTATTTTGAGTTTTTGTTCCACAAAAGCATGTGCATCAATGACATTTCTGCTCCATTCTGTCCTTTCAACAGGGGCAACAGCTATTCTCCTAATGTCTTCAATTTCAATTCAGTTTTTTTTTAGTTTTTTTTTTTTGTTGTTGATTGATTGATGTGAATAAAAAAATAAGGGTCAAGAAATTGTAACGCTTGCCCCAGTCTAATTCAAAACCACAGCTCTCCAACAGCCTCCTGTATCCAATTCAAAATTTATGATTTATTGATATCCTGATACGAAGAGAGTTTTTCTGGGAAAAAAGCTGTGGAGTAGACAGTTGGTCATCTCTGTTATGACTCTGGGAGCTCTGCCAGTAATGTAAAGTGCTGTCTTGCCTCATGAAAGCAGAGGATGCTACTGCTTTGTGATTCAGCATTCAGGCCCTGCAGCAGTAATGACCCCCTAAATTATTTCATGAGCAGTTCCTAACGAGACAGACACAGACTGGTGCTATAGGCGTGAAATATATGTTGTGAAGTGTGCGTGTGTTTGCCCATCTGTACAGCTGTTTTGATAGACTAAAGGCAGTAAACTTAAGGGAGTCACACAGTCGAAACATTGCTTTTCAAACTTGCCCTTCAAACTTGAGTGTGTGTGACCTTTCAGTTTAAATTCTATATCAAAAATACCCACAAGTGTGTGTGTGTGTGTGTGTGTGTGTGTGTGTGTATATGCAGACCTAAGTGTGATAGGTTTGAGTGAGGAACAGAACGAAATTTAAGTAATCATTCACAGAAAATGTTCCTCTGATTTATCTAATTTAAAAATGAATATATTCAAACTCAGTCCTTCAAGATATGGCAGATTTTAATAACGCCAGATGGCATTAATTCTTAATAGTGATGCATCAGAATGTTTAAATTTTTGTTTGTGGAATGATGTTGATTGACCATGCAATTTTTGTTTTTCTCATCTGCTTCAGATTGTTGTGGAAGAGTTCCTGGAGGACATTAATAACATGCTGAACTCTGGTGAAGTACCAAACCTCTTTGAGAAGGATGAACTGAAACAGGTGCTGGCCGCCATTAGCCCCAAGGCCAAAGAAGCTGGCATTTCTGAAGGAAACAGGGATGAGGTATGTGATGCAGCCAATAACAATCCAATCTCGCAACATGACCTTAAACAAAAGATTGGCACTATTAATTCTCAGCTCCTCTACTGTTCTGTTTAGAGGTCAGTGGTCTAATCTCTGTTTATGTCTTTTTGTCTCAAGGTCTACCAATTCTTTATCTCTCGTGTTCGTGAGAAGCTGCATATAGTGCTGTGCATGAGCCCTGTGGGCGACTCCTTCCGCTCACGTTGCCGCATGTTCCCCTCGCTAGTTAACTGCTGCACCATTGACTGGTTTGTACAGGTGAGAATCCACTTCCCTTATCCTTTCAGACAGAATCTTACTTGTGGTTATTCAAACCAAAATTAGTGAGCATTTAATTAATTAAACAACTTAAATCTAGTAGACCCCAAAAACAAAATCAAGACTTTGTAAAAGGGCATTAATATGGCCTCTTTAATATTAGCCTTTTCTTTAGATTTTGTGGACACAAATGTTACTTATTTACAGAATGACGCAGAGATGGAAATTTGATTCTAAAAAAGGGAGGGGGACACACATACAGATGCTCTGGCCCCATCATTCAATATCTGTTTGCCTCCATTCCTTTTTTCATTCTATTATCTAAGGAGACACATGTTGACTGACCTCTGTGGGCTGTTGCATTGCACAAGGTGTTCTGCTAATTACTATAAAGTGTGTGTAGTGCATTTGCATCTAGTGTCGATTTTATTTGTTGTGTTGTCTGTTGTAGTGTTGTGTTGGTGGGTGTGATGAATGACTCAGCGCTTGCCAACTGCAGCTGTTCATTAGCGTTAAGCAGCAAGCCAGTATGGCTGTTCACCTGCTTTTATTTCTTTATTTGTTTCCATAACCACATGTTTGTATAAACACACAATCACACTCGCCCCACATATTTCAAGGTGACAGCTATGGTTCTTGCTGAATGAAAAAAGAATAGTTTATTATAATTGTCTTCAATGCAATCTGCATGATATTTTTGTGCTTGGTTCGTGGAAGCTAATAATTTACCAAACATAAAAGAGTCATAAAAAGGAAATTAACATTTAAAAGAATAGTGCATACGAAAAAAACTACAACTGCTATATGCAATTCACGCTGTGATATGTTAATACATTTGTGGCAGTCAGTTAAATTTTTCTCTTTCTTTCCATGTTTATTTTTCAGTGGCCTCGTGAGGCTCTGCTTTCTGTGTCCCAGACCTTCTTCCAGAACGTGGATTTTGGCAGTGAGGAGATGAAGCAGTGTTTTTCAGAGATGTGTGTAGAAATCCATGTTAGTGTGACTGACATGGCAGAGCGTTTTTACTCTGAACTGCGCAGACACTACTACACCACGCCCACCTCCTATTTAGAGCTCATTAACCTATACCTGAGCATGCTGGGAGAAAAGAGACAACAGCTGCAGGCGGTGAGGACTCAAATCTATTGATGAGTGAAGCAAGATGCATAAAATATGTCATTACTTAAACTTATAAACTTACAAAGGTTATCTTTTTAAATACTGTATTAATGGATGTCACAACTTGATAATTCAAGTAGAGGCCTCATCTGAGCTAGACGAATAAATAAATGTTTAGAACGTAACATGTATTTGTTTGCATAGGCACGAGATCGTGTGAAAAATGGTCTTACTAAATTGCTGGAGACAAATGAGGTAGTGGATAAGATGAAGCAAGATCTCTCTGCACTGGAGCCCGTGCTTGAGCAGAAATCGATCGATGTCAATGCTCTGATGGAGAAGCTTGCTGTGGACCAAGAGAGCGCTGACCAGGTATTATTATTGATATAACCATTCTGCCTCTTTTTTCATAGCATCTCTCAATTACCTGTATATTAATTACATTTTTTCCTCTTGAAATGTTGTCCACTTTGAAAATCCCAAAACAAATTATAACTTTTAATTTTTTTATGATATGTGCTCGATAATACTCTTAAAATGATCTTCTAACAGTCTAACATTTGCTTTTATTGACCTCTTTACCTGTAGGTTCGTAGGGTTGTGAAAGAGGATGAAGCTTTAGCTAAGGTAAAGGCAGAAGAGACACAGGCCATCGCGGAAGATGCACAGCGTGATCTGGATGAGGCTCTGCCTGCACTCGACAGTGCCAACAAGGCCCTGAATTCCCTGGATAAAGCTGACATATCAGAGATCCGTGTCTTCACCAAACCACCAGACCTTGTCATGACTGTAATGGAGGCGGTGTGCATTCTGCTCAACAACAAGTGGGTTTTATCTTTATTTTACACTATATTGTATTAGATTTAGTTTTGCTGGAAGGAGTCCTAAAATGCAGTAGGTTTCAACCTAAAGTTGGGCATTTAACCTGTGGGAGAATCACAATTTCCATTTCAAACAAAAAATTGTGATTTTCAATTTATCCTGTGTGAAAATAGACAGTTAGGAGAAAATTCAGTGTCTATTTGGATTCTTCCATTTGTTTTTAAAGTGACAGTTTAGCCTAATAAACCTGCTCCTGAGTCCATAATGTTAATTCAAATAACAAAAGAAAAGAGGAAGTCTCTCGCTAGTCTTGACTGAGTAACTTTAGTAGCTTTAATATGGATTTATAAACCGAAAAACTAACATTATTTTACATTTGATTACTTTATTACATTTCTGTGTAGGTAGTATCTCTTACCTGAATACTACTGTTAGACCTATCGGACAAAATTAAATCACTGTTTATTTCATTTGAATATTTTTTTTATTGTATTTGCTCTTTTTTACTGACTTATTAAATTTTAACTGACTAAATCTAGACTAAAACAATTCAGATGACTAAAATAGGACTTAACTGAATATTTAGTCAAAAGACTATGATTAAAACTAAATGAAAATTTGCTGTCAAAATTATCACTGGTTCAAGTGAACAAAATCATAACTTCCTTCGAAATTGCTGCAACATACCTGTAGTTAAGTGTAAGTTGTTGCAATCTGGGAAGCCACAATGGCTCTTTTTCCCTACATTGTAAATTACTGGAGCCACAAAACAAGCTGATGAAATCATTAAATGTGGTCCCGTTATCTTGTGTTTCGAGGTGAATACCTGGTGTTTATATGTGTTGTGTTTATACTCATGCTCTTGCAAACTAATCTCACTTTCAAACTTGTATGTTAAAACAAAAGTTAAACGTGTTGCTGGAAACTGAGTGACGATGGCGCTGAAGTCATTAAATTGAATTTTTGTTGAGGGAACCAACAGCCTTTTGCTAAGGGAGCCAGCAACCAACTTCCAGGTTGGCCTACAAAAATGTCATTCCTGTAGATTTATACAGGCTGTGCAGAATCACATTTAACCCGAGATAATATGGTTGTAATCAGACACCTGTCCTGCAGGGCTTGCAGAGTAAAGAAAACGCACTGAACTGCCATTGCATTGAGCATGTGATAGATAACAGACAAGACTTATCTAAAGAAGCAGGAATGATTGGGACATTTACCTTTACTGTAGTCCACCATTTCTGGTATTTCATTTCATCAGGTTCGTGAGGTTTTGATATTAAATCTTTTTAGGTATCTAATCTAGCTGCAGCTAAAAACATGTCCTCACACATCAAACCCCCTCTGGCTCTGAGATCCTCCACAGTGTGACTCAGTATGTGCTGGCCTTGTTAATATCAGATACTGTGACTGTGCAGCATCTGTGCTCTTTTCATTCAATCATCAATCTCATCCCACTCCGTCTTACTTTCAGAATCATTATCATCATCTGCAGCTGAGCTACTCATTATTAACTTTATAAGACACCAATTTAATGGGTGTTTTAAAATGTCATAACACAGACTGAACAGTCTGTGTTTCTGTCCCTTCACATCCCTCCCTCTCTGCTGTTCTTTTATCATTCTAATTGTTCAATTTGTTCATGATATTAAACCTCTGCTGTATCTAAGTGGCAGATTAATGGAGTTTAAACTCAACATGAAATCAAAATTGACCCCATTTACTTTCTTACATGTTCCTGGTCTTACTGTGAATTATTCATCCATATTTTTAAACCCCTTACTTTCCTCACACCTGTCATACAGACCACTTTTTATTATACATTTAATTTACAATGGATAAATTCAGGCCATACTTGACTCAACTCGACTTGCATTAACTATCCTGTTTCACTTGGAGATATTTAAATTCTTGGGACTAAAATGTGTTGCGAACAGCATTTTGCAATGACTTGTAATATTACTTACAAAACAGTGTGCAGTTCATTTGCTGTTTAATATGAGACTCACATTTGCAGATTAAAATTTTATATGTACAGTATGAGTTTAAAATATTAAATCCAGTACTTAGACACCTTGCTCTTTCTATATTGCCTGATTTTTTTTTCAGGTGTTAAATATTTATGAATTAATTTCATGTGATTTGCTTTGGTGCAGCTGGAAATCACCTACATTAAATCAACTGCTATTCTAATCGCCTTTGTTTTATATTTCCAGCTGCGTACTCATCCAGCTGGTGTTAAATCTAATAATGTAATTAAGGTTTGGTGGAATTGATGTGGTGGTGTTGTAATATGTTGAACATTCAGATAATTATTTGTCAAAAGAAAATAACAAAATACACTTGAAAACACATCTTGAGTCTTGTAGAATTTGAACACTTTACTGTACTTCCACTTTACATTTCTTTATGAAACAGGACATTCATCATTTTATTCAATTAAAAATAAGGTAGTTTTCTGAATCACGGTCTGAATCATCTCTATTTTTATTTTGGTAATATAGATTCTATTTCCTAGCTACCTAATTCTGCATTACATAGTGACAAACTGGCTATACATGCTTTGAGTCAAAGAAACCTACAGTAGCTGTAGTTTACATGTCCCTTCATTCCCTTGTTTCCCTCCAACTAGGACAGACTGGGCCAGTGCAAAGCAGGTCTTGGGTGACGGCAACTTCCTGAAAAAGCTGATGGACTATGACAAGGACAATATCAAACAACAGATTCTTCAGAAGCTTCAGAAATACATTAACAATCCTGACTTTGTACCTGAAAAGGTGGAAAAAGTGTCTAAGGCCTGCAAGTCCATGTGTATGTGGGTGAGAGCCATGGATCTGTACTCAAGAGTTGTGAAGGAGGTTGGTCCCAAACGTGAAAAACTGGCTACTGCTCAGGTGAGTCTAGTTTTTTTGTGTGTTAAATGAGAACATGATAAATATAGAGGGTTAATTGGTAACCCAAGGTTCATTAATTAAAAATTAGTTGATGTATTAACTAACATGAACTAACCATGAGCGATACTTTTTTTACCTTTTTTGTTAATCTTTGTTAACATTAGTTAATACAAATCCAGTTGTTCATGGTTTGTTCATGTTAGTTCACAGTACATTAACTAATGTTAACAAGATTTTAATAAAATATTACTGAATGTTGAAATTAACAATAAAAATGATTAACAAATGCTGAAGAAGTATTGTTCATTCTTAGTTAATGTTAACTAATGTAGAAACTAATGAACCTTGTTACCGGTTGATTAATAATGCATTATGAGTATCATTTACTTTATTCCATTATGATTTTCACCGTGTATTGTTTCCTGTGATTATTAATCTGATTTGTTTTTATCAGGCCGATTTGGACGCAACAATGGCCACCTTGAAAGAAAAGCAAAGGAAACTACAAGATGTGGAGAACCAAATCAAAGTTTTGCAGGAGCAGTTTGAGTCCAGTGTGGCTGAAAAAGAGACTCTAGGTGAGAGAGATGAAGAGACAGATAGTGAATAAGCTTTCACAAGTTTATAATTATTTAAATTAGTTAAATGTGTCACTGAGGGCACTAAATGACAGAAAGCATTTAATTTAATCACATAAAATACATACTCCCTTGTGATTTTTAAAATAAAAATTTATGCTAAATCGGACTACATAGTTTGTTGTTGGAGACATAAAGCAACATCACAACAAACAGGGAAACTCATCTACTCGCTAGCCCGCTTTCATAGCCTTGTTGTGTTTATAATCGCAATCTTGTAAACTACCTTTTTTTTAAATAAAAATATAAAGAGTTGTTGGAAGTGAGGGTGAAGTCATATCACCGTGGTGTAGTTCCTTTATAGCCTATATTTGGCTTTTTGCTTCTGCCGATTGTATTTAGGCTTCAAAATTCAAGAGTTGTTATTTTCTGCAATAATCCAAAAGCCAGTCCAATGGGCTTTTTGTCGAGGGAACCAGGGTGATTCTGACTTTTGAGTTGCCCTACAAAAATACATCATCAATGCAGTGCTTTATACACGCTGTGGTTCCAGTATTAGAGGAATTTTGTGCATGTGGAATAAGTATTTTTATTTTTTATTAGGGATGAACAAAACTACACATTTTCATGTCGACTAGCCAGGTTGTCGACATTTCTAGTTTACCAGTCTTATGGAAGCCTGGACCAGTTAAAATGGATTTCTTAAAGGAACATAACAGACATTCTTGTTTTCAAAAACACATGGCACAAGAAATTTCTGGGGTCTCTAGACAGTTTTAAAAATGTTAAAATAGTGAACTACTTTAAGCTATCAATTTTTAAGATGCTACGCAGGATAGGTTATTTTCCATTTTCATGTGTCTCTATATGAATTTATGTATATGTTAATGCATGTTTGTATGTGGGTTGTAGCTAAAACCAGGGCTCTGACTGAAGCACGCCTGGGTCGGTCGGGAAAATTAACATCTGCTTTGGGAGACGAGCAGGTGCGATGGCAGGAAAGCATCACTCTGTTTGAGCAGGAGATCCACAACGTCATTGGAAACGTGTTCATCGCTGCAGCTTGTGTGGCTTATTATGGAGCCTTCACCTCCCATTACAGACAATTGGTACAGTAGTATATTAGATCACAACCTTTTCTTACCCAATAACATATATTGATTATGTAATACCACTGAGAATATAAGATCTTTAAATGTCTTTAAATTAAAGCCTGTCGTATCTTCTTTCTCCTGACCTATGTCAGTCGCCCACCATACCAATCTATGACACATTAAAACAAAATTTCCCCTTTAGTTTAATGAACACTAACACTTGTTTCTGGGAAATGCGCATGTGTTTAATACACATTTCTCTTTTTCCTGTAGCTTATAGATCACTGGATAACACGCTGTCAACAGTTAGGGATTCCTATCAGTGACAACTTTAGTCTTATCAGCATTCTAGGAGATCCCTACGAGATCCGACAGTGGAATGCCGAAGGGTTGCCCCGGGACAATGTCTCCACAGAGAATGGAATACTTGTGATGCGGGGACGCCGCTGGCCACTCATGATTGACCCTCAAGATCAGGTGACCTCTAACATTTCCAAACTTTCCATCAGTGCTCTGTGTTTCAATACTGTACCTTGTGAATTTATTAGCAAGGTAAGTCACAAGAACAAATTCTAATTTAATAATGACATTTATAGTCTTCTTAAATGGTACAAAACAGTGTAGTTTCTAGACTACAGTACCTTACATAAACATTAAAACTCTTCATGAAAGTGTTAAGAAAGATCAGTGTATTCAAAAGCAGCTTATTTTTAGGTCGAAATGAAGTTAATAAGTTATTTTTCTGGCAGGCAAAACAGCTCCCACACACTGTTTCAGCATGATCATTATAGTTTACCCCATGCAAACTTGATGGTGACATCAACATTTATGATAGCCCAACCACAGACTTTCCCCCACTGCTGTGACCAAGTAAATGCTACTGCGGTCTTATGACCTGCATGGATAGGCTCAGGAGGAGCTACTTCCCTCAAGCACTCTGAATTCTTAACGAGGACACTGCCAAGGGACTGCTTGATATCATAAAATCTCACATGACACCATGCGCTAGTACATTCCATTACTATGCGAATATTACTATGCATATCTTTTGTGCATTTAAACATCCTACATCAAACACTACCACGTTTTTTTAATTTAATTGAAAAGGCTTTAAACATTGGTAATTTGCATTATTTCAAGTAGTCACCCTATAAATTTGCAGTATAAAGTGTATACTTTATGTGTCTGTTTATATTTGTGCATGTACGGATTGTGTTCCTTTCTGTCTTATTTTATATTCATGCTTATTTTGTTTCATATTAATTTATTCTTACAGGCGAAGTACTGTATGTACATTTCTGCAGCATTAGCGTCATTAAAGGTGCCATCTTGCTCTTTAAATCATATTCCATATTCCATAACAGATGGGGGCAGTATACCTCCAGAAAGTGACTTGTGCCACGGCCGCGCACACTCCCACATCTTGAGCACTGTTTTGCGCTCTCTTTCGCACATATTATTCAAATCATTTGACACGATAGTAGAAGGTTGGAAGACCGCAGTTTCACAAGGAGTATTTGGAGATTTTTAGAGATCAGAGACTCAATTAACAACATCTCAACATTAAATGATGAAGACCGTCTCATAAATGCCTGTCTCAAAAACAAGCTGGTGCATTTCGACGATATGGGAAAATAAAAG
>JAOTRC010000012.1:13890508-13902939 GCA_027497675.1 Cyprinella lutrensis
TAATATCTGTCACAAACGACTAGAAGCAAAGTGCAGTAAGTGATGCTTATTTAAAGAATAAACAGTAATGCTGATCAGCACACAAAACACAGAGACAACAGACAAGGTTAGTGACGCAGGGACTTCGACAGGCAACCGTGGTGAATGATTATCTGAGATGAATAAACAGGTCTCATGGGCTCTGGTCCATGTGCGGTGGCACCTCTGGTCAAAAGCGTGGGCGGAGGGGACCGCGACTACAGATTCCGGCTTCAAAAAACTGGTGGTTCGTAACCTTAGCTACACTCCAACGAAGATAGGCCCATGAATGACACTGGTAACAAATTTTGAGCGTAATCCAGCATAGAAAGTTGCTGACTCCAGGAGGATGGATTCTTGGACACCAAACATTGCAACATTCTCTCCAAATCTTGGTTGGCTTTCTTGGTTTGGTCATTGCTCTGGGGATGAAAACCTCAGAGCTTTCTTGGTTTGGCCATTGCTCTGGGGATGAAAAGAGGATAGACTGACATTTACCCCCATTAACAAAATTCTCGCCAAAATGTTGACACAAACTGGGGTCCCCTGTCGGAAGCCACGTTTGTCGGGAGGCTATGTAAGCAAAACACGTGGTCTACGACAGTCTCCTTGGCAGAGGGTAATTTAGGCTAGGGGATAAAGTGAGCCGCCTTTGAGAACCGGTCCTCTACGGTCAAAACGTCTGTCATGGCCTGGGAGGGTGGGATGGCAATAATAAAATCGAGCACAATGTGGGACCAGGGTCTCAAAGGGACTGATAGTGGTTGGGGTAACCCATCTGGGGGTCGGTTGGAAGTCTTATCAGTGGCACAAACCGAGCAATCCATACCAAACTTCGGATGTCAACTCCTCGATGACATACCAGGTTGGAACAATGTCCCCACATAATGTCAGATCGTAACTCATCCGGCACATATAATTGATTCGGTGGAGGCATTACCCCTTCTAAGGTCGCCTTGACATTCGATTCGACCTCCCATGTTAGTGTGGAGACAATTAAGTTGTCTGGTAAAATGCAGTCAGGAGTGGACGAGCGTTTGGAACGATCAAAAATGCATGATAAAGAATCAGGTTTTATGTTTTTAGAACCTGGGGGGTACAAAAGAGAAATATCAAAAGGACCAAAAAAAAAGAGCCCACCGATCCTGCCTGGAGTTAAGTCTTTTAGCAGTTCTGATATATTCTAGGTTCTTGTGATCGGTCCTGACGATAAATGGTACCCCCGACCCTTCCAGCCAATGACGCCATTCCTCCAACGCTAACTTGACTGCCAACAACTCACGGTTACCAATGTCATAGTTACATTTGGCAGGGGATAATCGATGAGAAAAAAACGGGCAAGGATGTTCCTGTGCCTACCCCCACCTCTGACATGTCGACCTCCACCACGAATTGATGTGACAGGTCAGGGGCCACAAGGATAGGAGCCGAAACAAAGTGACTTTTGAGTTTGGAAAATACAGTGTCAGCTGTATCAGACCACCTGAACGTAGTTCTGGGGGAGGTCAAGGCAGTCAACGGAGCAGCTAGTTGGCTGAAATTACGAATGAAATGCCAATACAAATTGGCGAACCCCAGAAACCTCTTCAGGGACTTATAGGAATCTGGGCTTGGCCAATCTACCACAGCCTTAAACTTCCCAGGATCCATTCATACTTCCTCAGACGAGACCATGTATCCTAGGAAAGAAACAAGACTGTGCATGGAAATCGAATTTCTCTGCCTTGAAAAAAACCCATTCTCTAGCAACCTTTTAAGTACTCGTCGGACATGCTGCACATGTTCCTGGAGAGAAGACCAAAAAATCAATGTCATCCAGATAAACATAAAGGAACTGATCTACCATTTCTCGAAGCATGTTGTTGAGGAGTGCCTAGAAGACCGCTGGGGAGTTATGCAAGCCTAAAGGCATGACAAAGTATTCAAAGTGACTCCTGGGGGTGTTAAAAGCATTCTTCTGTTCATCCCCCTTCCTGATGCGAACCAAATGATGTATTACGTAATGATGTATTACGTAAGTCCAACTTGGGTGAAGACTGATGCTCCCTGTAACCTCTCGAAAGCCAAAGACATCAACAGCAAAGGATAAGTATGTTGTTTTACTCCCGGTAATCAATACAAGGTCTCAGGGTTCCATCCTTCTTACTCACAAAGAAGTACTCCGCTTCCGCTGGAGAAGAGGAAGGCTGGATAAACCCTGATGCTAGGGAATCAGAATTGTATTAGTCCATGGCCTCGCTCTCTGGAACAGGCCTTTAGGCGGAGACTTACCTGGCACTAAGTCTATGGCACAGTCGTAGGGACAGTGTGGAGGGAGAGAAGCAGCACAGGACTTACTGAACACTTCCTTCAGATCTAGGTACTCTACGGACACGTTAAATAAATCCTGTCTCCTCCTGAAACACAGAAACAGATACAGATGGACAAGCAGAGACAAGACTCAGAGTACTCCACAGTGAAATGGAGTGTTGGCGCCAATCCCTCCGAGGGTTATGTTCATTAAGCCATGGGTGGCTGATGTCTATGGGGGCTAATGGTGAATCCATGAGGAGAAATGGTATGGTTTCGGTGTGATTACCAGAGGTAATGATTGTGATGCGGTCAGTTGTGTGTGAAATGTCAGGATGACCTTATCCATTGAGTGCGTGAACAGATATTTTGAGAGTGAGTGAATGAACCGGCATGTTGAGTTTCTGAATGAGCATACTGTCAATAAAGTTTCCCTCCGCCCCTGAGTCCAGTAAGGCTTGATAGGTGTGTGTGCTGGTTGCCCATCTCAGTCTTACCGGGAGGAGCATGGACAATGGTGATGAGGTCTTCTCAGCGGAGATCCCACCCGATAGTAGCCTCAGATTTACTTGACTTTTACCCTGGAGTATAGGCAGAGTCCTTGGGATCTCTATCCTTAGGACTATCCTTCTCCTCCTGGGAAAGCTGAGCCCTTCCCACCTGCATGGGCTCGTGATCATCAATTTGGCTGACCGTGACCCTATCACCAGGAAATCAGTTTGACCTACCCTGACGCTCCATCCTGGAAATACGTGCATTCCCTCTCAGCACCAGGTCGATAAGTTTGTTCAAAGGAAATCCAACATGTATAACTCCTTTTGGACACTGTCAGCCAGCCATGCAACATATCGCACTGCACCTCCTTGTTCTATTGGCACTCGGCCACCAGCATGTGGATTTCAATTGAGTAATCAGAAACCGAACGCTTGCCTTGTTTTAGGTTGGCGAGAAATCTTGCCTCCTCTCTTCCCACCATCGATTGGTCAAAGACTCGCTTCATCTCTTTGGTGAGTGCCAGGAATGAGGTACAGCATGGATCTTGATTTTCCCACACCGCTGTTCCCCATAATGCCACTCGAGTCAGCAGGATTAGTATGCCACTTTTGCTGCAAGGCAAAATGCATGGAGCACTGGGTCAAAAATGCTCTGTAGAAATAAGGTTCTCCAGCGTACGACTCGGGTAACGGTAATTGAGTTTCTGACTGGGGAGACGGCACAGATGGTGTGGGTTAAACGGACTGTATATACATGCAATATGCCTATTTTTGAATGAGCATGTAATTATTTTCTGATTTTGACATTTTATTTTGATATTTAATATTTTGGGGCATACCACTGTCTTAATGTCATAATTAAGAAAAAAAAAATCAATAAAGGAAATGCTTAAATCATTTGGTGGTATAATTTGGTATTCTAATTTATAATTTGGTCATTTAATTATGATCTAAATTTCAGTTCAAGTTCAGTTTTAGGGAGTCAAACTACATGGCATTTTATAGCTTACATTTTCTATTTTTTTTTTTTTTCATTTTGTATCTAGGCAAACCGTTGGATACGATCTAAAGAGGCAAAGAACGGTCTAAAGGTGATCAAGCTAACGGATACAGGCTTCCTCCGAACACTTGAAAACTCCATCCGGCTGGGAATGCCTGTACTTCTGGAGGAGGTAACCTTTCTTTCACCTTTGACACTTTTTAAGTCAAATTCTCTACTGAAAAAACAAACAAACAAATAAATAATTAAAATTATGAATTACAGTTGTGATGAACTGATAACAATTTCAAACTGATCTGATTGGCTTCGAATGGTTTAATTCAGTCTTAAATTAGTGATTCTGTAGTATGTTTATTAGTTCTGACTCTTGCCAGACGTAAATTATCTGATTAATCTAGTTTCAGTCACCTTTGTTTTCACTTCTGACAACTGAAACATATGGTTTCCCCCTATTTTAGGCCAGTTTATACTAAAAAGAGATCTAACATAAAAAGTTTAATTAATGATGAATGATATTAATCATAGCTGCAAAATGATGAAATATCATGCATTTCACTCATATCTGTGTGTGTGTGTGTGTTTGCAGCTAAAAGAAACTCTAGACCCTGCTCTGGAACCCATTCTTCTGAAGCAGACGTTTGTGTTAGGTGGCAGAACATTGATCCGACTGGGAGATTCTGACATTGACTACGATAAAAATTTTCGTTTCTACATGACCACCAAAATGGCCAATCCCCACTATCTTCCTGAGGTGCGTGTGTATGAGGAAATACATATAATTATATTTACAAGAAATAAGAAACAAAATCATATTATTTTTATTTTATTTTTTGCATTTAATTTTATTATTATTATTTAATTAAAATATTTGTTGTATGGTGGACCTCTCAGTCGCATGGATTCATTAGCTACTGGAAGAGACAATGACAATTAATTTTTCCATGCAAATGTCTGACCCCTACAGTTTTTTTTTGTTTGTTTCATGTAATTATTGTATGTTTTATTAGCAGTACATTGTTTATTTTACAAACAATCAGGGGGGATTTAGAAAGGGGATTCTGGGGTCGAGGTTGACACCTGTTTAAGGTCAACTGGATTTGGCACTATAGCAAAGTGGACTTGGCTTGCACCAGCCCTTCACATATCTGTTCTGCCACCACCTTGTACACCCAATCCCTCTCTGGCTCCATTCCATATCATCTCTTGCTGTATAATTCAGGGGTGGATGCGGATCAGCGCCCACCTGCCAAGAGACAATGCCCTAGCAATCATAACAGACAGGACCACGGGCAACAGTGCTTGCAGGAGGCAGGGAGCACACCATCAGATATGGTTGCCTGTCAAACATGGCTGTGCCGTTGTAAGCTCCAGCATTAGAGACAGGACAGACCTGTCATCTCAGTTTAAATAAGGGAGATGAGCTATGCTGGCAGACCAGTCTGGACTAAAGAAACATTCTCACAGACAGACAGCAAATACAAAACACACAAGGCCAATCAAAGTGTGCCTCCAGAGGATTTTTAAAGAGGAAAGGGACAACAGCAGCATCTCTTGGGGGATTAATTTAGCAGATAATGTCAATCATTATTTACATGCCCCTAAAGAATACATGTTTAGATTGTGTTATTTATTCAATTAGATTTTTCATGACCCGGTCCACCTTTTTCTGAGCCATCATCATCAACACATCAACAACATCTAAATTAAAAGTTTATAATAGACTTGAGACTGTTCATTCATAATGGTTTTTAACCAATTTTCTGTCAGGTGTGCATCAAAGTGACTATCATAAACTTCACTGTTACCAAGTCTGGACTGGAAGATCAAATCCTCAGGTAATCCCCTGCTTTTAACTGTTTTTGTTATATAGAAAAACTTAATAAAGTTTAATAAATAAATCCTAAATTTGAATCCTCCAAAGGTCTAAATATTCACCTAAAAGACAGCAGATGAATCAGTGTTTTTTTTTCTTTTTCTAAAAGCAAGAAGCGATAGAATAGTAGTGTAAGAGGCTAACTAGCTCACAGTATTATAGTTAGAATAATAGAATAATAATAGACATTCACTTTGGCCTCTTTTTTCCTTCTACTACCATCCATCTTAGGTGTTCCAGTCAAAACTGACCAAACAAGACACGTTATACATTTACTGCATTGGGTGTATTTGTAATTCATCACATAAGCTGTCTAACAAAAAAAAAAAAAAAAAATATTTGATGTTGATTAACTTATTCTCTTGCCAATGCTCACTATGTAAAATATTGGCTGACTTTGTTGTGATAATTTATCTGTGTCTGTGCCCAGCGATGTAGTCCGTCTGGAGCGTCCTGACTTGGAAGAACAGAGAAGCCAGCTAATAGTTCGCATCAATACAGACCGGAACCAGCTGAAAGCTATTGAGGACCGAATCCTTAAACTGCTCTTTGCCTCTGAAGGCAACATCCTTGACAATGTGGATCTTATAGATACTTTACAAGAGTCAAAGGTCAGTGGTTTTGGGTCAGAAATTTGAAGAGAGGGAATGACATTTGAGCAACGTAGACAAAAGCACGTCAATGATTATGTCGAAAAACAGGTTATGGAATTCAAACTGGTTACTCTAAACTGACTTATTAAACTACAGTTCAAAGGTTTAAGGGGTTGGTATCTTATGCTATCTTAATACCAAGGCAACATTGACATTTACATTGACATGTCAAAGACATTTATTTTTATTCTCTCCACTGTTGCAACTGTTTTAATAATTGTCATTACCCACACCCCCACCCCCCAATATGCTAATAAATGCTTCATATAAAAAGGAGATGTTTACTTTAAAATAATTTCAAATGCCACGCTCAAGTGAAAAGAAAATAACCTCATTTGATAGTGATTACATGTTTATTTGGGAATTGATGCATACTTAAATCCATAGCTTTTCTTCTGTGTATCTGTTTTAGCACACTTAATTTCTAGCAAATTCCCTCAAAATAGAATGTTTGTGCCACTGCCAGTGCCAACTATGAGCAAGCACATCACTGCATGTCACTCTTAAAGGCATGGATTTAAGGAACGGATTGATAGATAGTTGGGCCAGCAATGAATGAAATGTCTGTCTTAAAGCCAAACATCTGTCTCCCTCTGACACCTTTGTTACAGTCTCATGTATCTCTGGTACACTTATAATGCTGTCAAAGTGGATGGCTTACAGCTCCTTTTGCATTTTAGGAGCTTTTTATAAACACATCAAGCTTTTTTAAAGTCATTACATTTCTCTCTGTTTGGAATATAACACAATTTATCCTCTTGTCTCTTGTACAGGTGACATCTCAGGCCATTAAGTCTCGGCTGTTGGAGGCGGAGACGACAGAGGAGATGATCAATGCAGCCAGAGAGAAATATCGCCCTGTTGCCACACGTGGCTCCATCATGTACTTTGTCATTGCCAGCCTTTCTGAGATTGACCCCATGTACCAATTTTCCCTAAAGTACTTTAAACAGGTAATGTCCTCTATTTACCACAAACAGGGCAACCATAATATTTGAGCAACATACATGTACATGTTTGTATTTTTGAGAGAATATTGTTTATGCATGGTTACTGAAAAAACTCAAAATTAAAGTTTCTGAAATAATGCAACAAAACACATACTAAATACGTGTCCACAAGACTTTTGACTAATGGATGTTGTTGCCTAGAGTTTTTGCCTAGAGGTTGAATATAGGCATTTAAAGTTCAACTAATGCAACTAGAAAGTTATAACTATAGGCTATTATCTGCTAGAAATCATGCATATACACAGGAGCATATCATATACAGTTGCCAATAGCTCATATCCTGAGTTTAATGTAAAAGTCTATGTGTGTACGTGAAGAAAGGAGCTTTCTCTTCGATGACCTGGCATTCCTTTCTCCGCAGAAAGGGGGTTTTAAGGAGATACTGATCTCTTTGAGTCTCTGGCATGCTCTATTTTATTGGTGTTTGGGCAAACACTCTTATGCTGTAAAGGTGTCAATGGGTAATTTTAAAGCAGACTATATGGTGCCAGGCCAGATTTACGGTTAAGAGTCAAAGGGGTTAAACGCATTTTCACATGTAGGATTGAATGAGTCTTCCTGACACATTCTAGATATGCTACATTGACCAATGAAATTGTCATGTATATACACGTGCCTCAGACACTTGTTACACCGATGCCATTCCCCATCCAAGATGCAGTGTTGAGTACACTTTGAAAGGGAACCGTTTTGGTGCCTACTTTTTTTGTGTAAACATTTTTTTTTTCATTCTTTGATGAATATAAATTTTAAATTTCAAATTTATTTAAAATATAAATCTTTTGTAATCATAAATGTCTTATTTGATACATTTTTGAACATTTGTGTGATTGTTTGTATATATATATATATCCATATTATCCAAAGCGACTTCCATTGCATTTAAGGTAAATTTAATGGAATTTTTTTCACAGTTGTTCAACAATACTATCGAGTCAGCAGAGAAGCACAGAGATTTGAGTGTGAGACTACAGATCCTGTTGGATCAGACTCTGCTAAGTGCCTACACGAACGTGTCCCGTGGCCTTTTCGAGCAACACAAGGCGATCTACAGCTTCATGCTATGTGTGGAGATCATGATGCAGAGGGGAGAGATCTCCCAGCAGGAGTGGCAGTTCTTCCTGAGAGGGGCTGGAGGCATGGAGAAGGTCAGGGATGTGGAAAGGGCATTTGAAAGAGAGAAAGAAAACACCTGTGTGTGTGTGTGTGTGTGTGTGTGAGAGAGAGAGAGAGAGGAGGGGGGAGGCTTTTGTATGTGTATTCCTATTATAATTCTGTATTTGGCAATTATCCTTCTACAAGTCATGAATGAGATTTAATTGTGTTAATTGTTAGATTGGAGAGCTGTGTTCTATTTTTTCCTCTTTCCTCAGGGGCCTGCGCTATATGCCCTTATCAAAAAGGCATTTCTTTCAATGTTATATTGTTTTAGTCTGTTGAAACGGATTTTTTGCATGTATTCCAGTAAACAGAGTCCACCTCTGTTCTGTTGCTAAGGCAAGCATCTCTTTTGCGAGAGAGATATACACCACCCTAAGTATTAAACTTGATATCTCACACTGTCTTTATTTACAAACTTCTTTGTATAGGATGTTAATAGTGTTTAGAAATTGTGAAAAATGGAGAAAAGTTTTGGGGCGAGAAATAAGAGAACCGATATTCCAAGCGTAATCATCCAATATACTGTTTCTACTTCATTTTCGTAATTTTGACTGGTTTTATATTTCAGTCTACTCCAATGTATATCAGTATGAAACAAACGCACAGGTACTTTCTGTTCATAACACTCCCCTTTCCCACTGCAGGAATTGCCAGAGAAGCCAAAAGTGCCATGGTTGTCTGATTTTGCCTGGGAGACTTGTTGTAATTTAGAAGACCGACTACCCTGCTTTAATGGCATTAAAAAAGAGATGATATCCACACCTATATCTGTCAAACTAGGTATGTTTTTAAATTTTCCATAAAATATCACTGGCTCATACTGTACTTATACAATTTCTTGAAAAGCATCAATCACAAAATAGAAATCTTACAGTAATTCTTATTCCAACACTAGGATGTGTGTTTTTCCCTTTCTGTAGGGCAACTGGAGGTAACAGTAAACCCAAAGCAGTGGGATGGATATGTTACTGACCTTCCTCCTTTCTCAGAAGACATACCCTCTGAGAAAAAGCCACAAGTCAGAGGTTACTGGAACCAGCGGCTTGGGGCCTTCCAGAAACTCATCCTCATAAAGAGTTTTATGGAGGAGAAGGTAAAATAATAATTATTTAAAAAATAATAATAAGTTGATTCGATATGAATTGTAATTACTGTAATGTCAAAACTGTTGCATTACTTTTTTAGTAACAGAGCAGAAAGTTTAGTTAGACTGTTTTCAACACAGAAAAGATATATAGTTCTTGCAATTCTGAGTTTATACCGAGTTGCAATTCCAAATTGCAAGTTAGTTAAAATCTCACAATTCAGACTTTCTCAGTATTGCAAATCCATCATACACAATTCTGACTTTATATTTGGCGATATGACTCGCTTTCAAAGAGACTGCTGAATAAAACATTTTTCAGAAAAAAAAGTCTTACTGACAGCCTTTTGTCTCACTATTCTGACTTTATTTCTCACAATTCCAAGTTTATATCTAACCATTTTGAGTTATTTTTCTCAATTTATTTCTCAGAATTGCAAGTTCAGAGCATCATAGTATATCTCAGGAGAGTCTCTTCTCTATAAAATTACAACTTTACTATATTTATTCACAGTTACAGTACATGCACTACATTAGTTTACATAATACCACAATGGATCTATTTCCTTGATATTATAGCTGTGGTTTGTTTGCGTTTGTCCCCCAAAAGAATAGTACAAATGTACTCACAAAATGAAGAAAGTTTTCTGTGAGGGATGTGTTTAGGGGTAGGATTAGGGAATAGAATATACAGTTTGTTCTACATAAAAATGATGTGTGTTTTACGGTGCCTGTGTGTGTCAAGTTTCATGAGTCTCCTTGAGTGTATCATCCGCTGTATAAATAAATATGGTATCACTGCAGTGTATTTCTCTGACTCTGTGTGTTCCAGGTTGTGCTTGCAGTGACTCAGTTTGTTATCATTGGTTTGGGACAACAATTTGTGGAGAATCCCCCAGTGGATCTTTCAACCCTGTACACAGACATGTCCCCAACCATTCCCCTGGTCTTCATTCTAAGCACGGGCTCAGATCCAATGGGGGCATTTCAGCGGTTTGCCAACGAGAGAGGATACCAGGATCGGTACTGTGCACTGACATTTATACACTCTGTTTACTCGCTCACCTCCTAGTTAAGTGGCACATATAAGTACATAACTTACATTAATGAATGCTACATGTCTTGATTATATCCATACCGAATGTGTTACATGTTTCTGATGATTTGGACAGTTTTCCTAAAAACAAAACAAAACAAAAAAAACTTCAGTATATGAAATTTATGAAGATAATTTCTTTGCTGTCTTGGTTTTCCTGCAAGAAATGCTTTCCCTCTTTATATTACGCTTAAAACTGGGGTACCACGGGGATTAGCGTTTGGACTTGCAATCTTCTTTATCTATACTGCTTCAAAAGTAGAATTTAAAAGTGCTTTTTAGCACTGCTGTACTGATGACATTCAGATGTGCACATCATGTCCTCCTCTGTATGTGTCTCATTGACATATCAGCTTTAATTGTGACAAGTTCCTCTTCCTCCCAGCCATGACATCCCTCACCAAATTCCTCTGTCTCATTCAGAGGTCACATAGTCATTGCCTCCTGGTATGTATCATTACTGTACATTGTGTCAGCCTGGGTGACATGCTCTTCCTTAAGGAGAACATTATGATAGCAGCTTACTTGACCACTGGTTTGCTCAGCTCCTTGTCCATGTTTTGTTGATTTTATAGCTAGATGTCTGGAATTACTTTATTGTTTGCCAACCAGCATCTGCTATACTTATGCTATATTCCTAGAGTGGGTCCAAAATCCTATCTCTCAAATGGTTTTTAACCCTCTGTATTTTTTTCAAGGCATGCTTCTGCTCAGATCATTTTACCAGCGGCCAGAATGCATTGCTGCCATACAATTCCCTGTCCTCCTATTACTTTCAGTCTTGTGTTTAGTCTTAAACCTGAGCCTGGATGTATAGCAGGCTCACTTAGATGTGACTCTTTTGCCTGAGTAAACTACTTTTCCATCTCCAAACTTGAAAGGCCTGTGACTTTCTGCTTTTGTTTCTTGCATCATCTTTACACTTTTCTTCTGTAACACAGTACTGTAGTTGTCAAGCCACTCTTGTCCACAGACTGTCCTAGTACAAGCAGTGTCTATTATTGCTGGGCCAAAACATTCGTTCATGAATATTTCTGCATCTGTCGGTGATTCTTTGGTGTACAGACTTTGGTGTACACTCCATGTCAGTTTTATCTTCTGTAATCTTAACCCTCTCACCTTAGGCGGACAATCTTTGACTCAGTGATATGTACTTTGGCACACTGTACATTTCAATCGCCATCCGTACTTATCTAGCGGGTTAGTACCGGGCTGTGGAGTTTTCTGATGAGCGGACTTACTTTTTTGCCATCGCTGCTCTGTCACAAACACGGACTCCTGGCTAATACTTTGTGCTGCTGCGCTCGTTTTTCCGCCAAATATTCTCTTCAGAGCGGACTTCATCGAGGCTTAAGTTAAGTCAGTGCATGCAGTTAGAGCCAACTGCCTATCCGTCATATCCAAACACGCAGTATCCAAAAGCTTAAAAGCTAAAACTGTGTCGGGTAGCTCCATGTTGTACTATTTCATCCGAGAATAGAGCTGTTTGAAATCAATAATATAGTCCGTCATGGACATGTTCGCTTCTTTTATAATCTGGTCGAAATCTGAGTAATCATCGTAGATCCTGTCCTTTTCTTCTTTAAGGAACAAAGCATCCAGTTTCACCAATAAAGTGGTCATTCCAGTGTCTTTATTTAGACTATTAACTGGGTTAATCGCATCCAAAATAAAAGTTTGTTTTTATATAATATATGTGGGGGGCTGGGGGCACTGTGTATAATTATTTTAGATATATAAAAAACACACATGC
>JAOTRC010000012.1:13905986-13919574 GCA_027497675.1 Cyprinella lutrensis
CGGCACAGCACCGTTCTTTACTCTTAATCGGTCTGCAAATCCAGTCTTGTTTACAGGACAATCCTCAGTGAAATGAATCGAACAGACGACGATGTTTTACCTCATCAGCTGGAACGTCATTAAATATAAAGTTTATCCATGCAGTCATATTGGAATCCTGTCCTGAGGAAGCTTATGCAATAACAGTCGTCTTTCACAACCAGGCACTGCAAAATATTCTGTTGCTCGGTAGATCTAGTTTGTCATCACGAGGTAGGCATATGTTATTTAGCTATGCGTGATTGCGTGTTGAAGTAGGAGCATTGGAGTAGGAGTTGATCTACTTCTGTGGGGGTGGTGTTTTATCCTCTTTGTCGTCATAGTTCCCCACTTTTAAAAAACGAGTCGTTTGCAGAGGCTGGTGTCAATAAAAGCTTTTATTGGACTAACAAGGACGTTTTAAGTTCGGAAACTTACAGGATAGTTTTACAATATGATGACCACTTAGATGTCAAAAGCTCAAGAAAAATTTGATTTCTCAGTTCATCACCCCTTTGAATCTCCAGTTGTCACTGGGGATTGTCGAGGCAGATCTGACCTATCTCACCCTTTTGGTGCTTTTTTTAGTACATCAAAACTTTATGAATATCATATATGAGCACTTGATATGTGGTCACTATAATATCTCCAGAACCACTGAAACTATAAATTAGTATGATCTTCCAAATGAATATGTCAAATGAATGACTCGATTTATGAAGTAACTTATTTGTGTCTTTGTACATGTTTGTATGGTTCAATGAAAATATTGTTGTTATTTTTTAAGGCATACTCACGTGTTTTGTACCTGCTTCAACCCTATTTACAGATTGTGTGTTAAACCTGTGAATCTATTGTGAATCAAATTTTTGTTGGCCTGTTTTAATTTATCCTGTTCTTGTATGACTTTTGCAGACACGGTTATCCACGAGGACTTCAGACTGTTCCTTAGTTCCATGCCTACCAATGTGTTTCCTGTCACTGTATTACAAAACTCTGTCAAGGTAATACAAGGACACAAACTTGCATACATACATACATACATACACACATAAAAGCTTTATAAAAAAGGGATAATAATAACTGATAGTACACTTTTTTTCAGGAAGGTATGAACATGTCTTTATCTGTTTTTTTGTTTGTTTTGTTTTGTTTTTTTCCGGAGATTAAAACGTGCATCAGTGTAGATCGATGTTTCATGCGTCAGTGGCATCCATATGCTGATAACATGCACATATTTTTGCCTTTACACATCATTCATCCTTCCAGGACTTGGATGCTGCATCTGCATGTATATGAAATTTAAATTGTAGTCACACTAATGCAGTCACACACTCCTGCAAGAAGATGATAACACGTCACAAGGAGGAGCACTTTCATATTTTATTAACTCTTTATCTAATACGTTAACACCCTTGTGCTAACGTCCCTATCAGTTAAACCCCAGCGTTACTCAAATCACTGGAAACAATAGTAGTTTATAAGACCATAAACAATATTTAATTATAATGAAAGTGCAGTTACATGGATGTCTTTTAGTGGTCAGACTGTTTAGATTTTTTAAATTAGTTTTATTAATTTTAGCAGTTCTATTTTGTCTTTGGCTCAAATTTTTGTTTTGTTGCTAAAATGTTTGTGTTTCCAGGAAACTAATGAGCCTTTGTTAATTTAATGGTAGGTTACTAACGAGCCCCCAAAGGGTCTCCGTGCCAATGTGAGACGCGCCTTTACTGAGATCAGCAGTACGTTCTTTGAGGAACACATCCTTGGCAGGAAATGGAGGAAGATCATTTTTGGAGTGTGTTTTTTCCACGCCATCATTCAGGTCAGGGATTAAGGGTTGAAAATTCTATTCAATTTCTATTCAATTTGAAGCCTCAAGAGATTGTACATTTAAAAGCATGAATGAAGTATTTATGATTAAATAAAAAATGATTTAAAATTCTTAATATGTTATTTGTAATATGCAGAAAAGTAATATTACAATTATATATTAATATATTTATGATATATTTTATTATATATTGATGTCTAAGCTAAATTTTCAGTAGCCATTACTTGTCTGTCTTGATCATTCACATGATCCTTTAGAAATCATATTAATATCATTCTAATTAGTAAGATTAAATATTCTTTTAAAAGTTGAAAATGGTTGTGCTGCTTAATATATTTTGTGTAAACTGACACTTTTCAAGGTAGAAAAAAAATCAAAAGATAGAAAATTCTAAATTAAACCATTTATTTGATACAGAAATCATTTGTTAAATTTTACTATAATCCAGGTAACATGTTCCTAACACTTTCTATGAAGACCTTGCTTATTAAATAAGTATAATTCATTATAAGTATTACTAATTTATAAATATATTTACGACCTAGGACCATACTGCATTACAAGACCAGTTATAATATTTTTATAACTACTTAAGTCATGCATTTGCTTTTTCAATGGACATTTCAATATTCCATTATCGGCTGGGCTGATTTTCAGTGCGTATTTTCATAATCAATTATATACTTATTTATGATTATTAACTAGTCGGTCGTATGGTTCTATGAATGTATTTATAAAGAGGCAACCTGCATTGATATTGTTGTTATATTATGACATTTTAGTAATTCAGATTTATTTCTGTCAAATAAGTGAATATATTGTTATTAACAGCCGTGTTGTGTGATAATACAGTTACTAACATCCACAAATGCATAATTGGTGGCTTTAAGTAAAGTGAAAACAAGATGCAATTTTACTAAAGCAATGTTTATAAATCATGAAGATTTGCTCATTGTACATTTAAGTTGTTTACTTGTAAATGTAACTAATTATGTAACTAAAAATGTAACAAAAGTTTGGGAAAAAAGCCAATTATTTTCAGTATAATAGATGTTCAGGATGGCTTTACTTATTCACATCCTCTAAATCATTCTCTTCTGTGTCTATATGTGATGTCCTTTGTGTGTGTATGCATTAATGAGTGTATAGGAGAGGAAGAAATTTGGTCCTCTTGGCTGGAACATCCGTTATGAATTCAATGACAGCGACAGAGAGTGTGCTCTTCTCAACCAAAACCTCTATTGCCAGACAGGACATATACCCTGGGATGCTCTTATATATATCACAGGTATATAAGTGTGTGCTTATTGTAGAGGTTTTTATAGCATTGGTCGTTAGCCCCTTTCACACAGCAATCCCGTAAAAATCACAGTAAAATTACCAGAATAATGTTTCCAATAAAATACACATACTGGTAAACTGTGATGTCAGTCATCGAAAATGATCTTGTCCAGACCAAAGCGCCTACATCCTCAGATCACTTTGACGTGACTGTGATTACAAGAGGTAAAAACCATATAAATACTGTTCGTTTTCTCACACAAACCGCTCGTTTCGTGTTTTAGGCCATCAATGCGTACTTACATTTAAACACTGATCCTTTATCCACCTAGATGAGAAGCACTTTAGTTTCACTGCATTCTGAACTTTTCAATGCTCATACCGGTAATCATACCGGTACCGGTAAAATGTTTTGTTTCTATGTGTTTGTCTCTTAAATATATTAAATAAATATGAATGTTTGTGTTAAATTATTATTGACAATTTCCAAAAATCTTTTTCTTTCACAAAAACTTCCAAAATGTTTTAGAATTGTTGCAAATGCATTTCTCATATGTACGCATCATTTTACAGACCATCAGCTGGAGACTATAAATGTCATTAAATTTGGTGCAGCTGATGGTGTGCGAGAGAGTGTTCCAGTAATTTTGTTATGAGAGGCTCTGGGAAAAGACTCATTAAGGAAGCTTCACACAATATCAAATTGTCTCATTAATTTTTGGCAAGGTGTCAGTCAGTCATGCAACTAATTGAAATGTGGTATGTTTGTTTTATTGTCTCTGTAGGTGAGATTACATATGGAGGCAGGGTGACGGATGCCTGGGATCAGCGATGCTTGCGCACCATACTCAAGAGTTTCTTCTCCCCAGCCACATTAGAGGACGGCTATACCTACTCTAAATCAGGTATACACATACTTTAATAAATGTGTAAATTCATAGACTTATGTTGTTTTAATATAGCTAGTTCTAAATATTACAATCTTATCCTAACCTCAACAGAAAACAGAAAACATTCAGAATTTTTACTATAATAATAAAAAAGACTTTGTCCCCAATGAAGGTTTTGTCAGATTTAGCTCACTTCTGGGTACAAATTTGGTAGGTACATACACACACACACACACACACACACACACACACTATTAATTGGTAAATAATACAGAAATAGATTCAGCTTCTCTCTTTAAATACCATCTGGTATTCATACTTGCAAATTACATAAATTACAGGTGGAGTGTGTATTTTTCCAACGCTGAAATACATTGTACTGTCCCAGTTTTAATGTGCAGAGACAACTATAATCACAAGAACTGGTATATTGATTTCCTCAATGGTCACCTTTGGTAAAATTGACTTTTTAGATATTTCAGTTAAATGTTACTGGCTAGGTAGGGCAGGCGGGGCAGAATATGCCTTGCGTTCAAGCGCTTACCACCCTTTTACTTGCCCCGGGAGTTTCCACAAATATCTCTGTTGTTTACATCCATGGGCTAATGTAAAAACAAATACATCTGACATATTATGTAAAACAGTGTTTCGGTTGCAAAGCATCTCTCCTGACGCACCTACAGTAACATTGCGATGGGAGACTTTAATCATTGTAAAATGGAGAAATCATTTAGCCATTTTGATCAGTATGTGGATTGTCCTACCAGATGTGGAAAATATCTGAAACTTTTTTATGGGTCTATGAAAGGGACATGTACTGTAAATCATCCTTGAGAGATCCTCTGGGCCTGTCTTACCATCATGTTGTTTATCTTGCCCCTGTTTATAAAAAAAAAAAACAGAGAAAAGATTAATTTCTGTGTGGTCTGATGACTCTGTTCAAGACCTAATGGGATGCTTTGAATGTACTGACTGAGAATTGTTTAAATCCGTATGCACTGATTTAGATGCTCTTACAGAGACTGTGACTAATTATATTGTATTTTGTGAAGATTTGGTCTTTCAAAAGAAACCTTGTATAATATTTCCGAATAGCCTTGGGTCACTAAACAGAAGACAAAAAGTATTACTTTAAGACGGAAACTCGATTACAAATTACCTAGATGATTTTAACTCATTTTATGCACGTTTTGTTACTCATGATTTTACATCTGAATTGTCTGATTATTGTGGGAAATCAGCGACTCTGGACACTCCTGTTAAACTTTAAATTTGCAGAGCTGATGTACGAAGTTGTTTTGGTCAGGTTAAGGTTATAGTCCAGGTGCTTTTCTATGGCGAGCAACTTCTTTTATGTGGGGCTTGTTCCAACGGTGACAAGTCAACGGTCTGAAGACAAATTATTCAATGTAATTGCCGTTCGATCTATTTGATGATAAACTAAAATTCGAGGCAAACACTGTCATTCTTAGAGGGAAAGCTCTTTAGCATATGTATTTTCTGAGGAAGCTTTGAGCTTTTAATTTGAGTGTTTCTTTTATGAAAATCAGTTACACCTGATTTAGTGAATCGATCCCAAGTTTTTCCATTATTTGTTGGTATATGGCAACTTATCTTAATGTAAAGAATAGGAGTAAGTTGAGTAGTATAGTTACAATGTTCAGCAAAATAGTGGGGACTAACTTAAAGATTATCACACAAATTTATGAACGTAGGGTGACCAGGAAGGGCCGGTTAGTCCTTTCCGATGTCACCCATCCATTTTTGTACTGAATTTCACCTGCTTCCTTTAGGCTGGAGATTTAAATTCCCTTAGAATTCCTTTATTCCAGTTGCAATTATGTTTTTAAGTGACTTATTATAAATGTGTGTTATTCCGTTTGTGTTGTGTTGCTGTTTGTGCATGTACTGTATACTGCTATATATATAAAAAATGCATTCTAGGACATTAAAGTTAAATTTGCATCCTGTTCATACAAAACCATTGAGAGTTGAAAAGCATGAGGGGAGGGAGGAGTGTTACGTTTGTGAAACCTTTTTATATGTTTTGTTTAGTTCCACTACACTTTATTACATACATCAAATTAGTGCCAGTAGATCATTACATACTTCAACTTTCAATAACAAAGGCTCTCTTTCCTTTTGTGTAGGGATATATTTTGCTCCTGATTCAGACAGCTTGACTGAGTATAAGAATTATATTGATGGTCTGCCTCTTATTGATGATCCAGAGGTCTTTGGCATGCATGAAAACGCTAATCTGGCCTTCCAGGTAACTCTCACCCCTTTTTGCTGTACGCAAAATAACAACAAATCTTGAGATGAGGAGCACATCTTTAGATAAAGAGCACTTACTACTTGACATATAACACATATGGGTATTATTTCCATCTTTGAAAACAGAGGCAGGAGACAATGACACTAATCTGCACCATTCTGGAAGTCCAACCCCGCTCCTCAGCAGCTGGTGGAGGGAAGAGCAATGATGAGGTGGTCCATGAGCTGGCTGACACCATCTTAGCAAAGATCCCTGGTCAGTCTCAAACCCCTGTAACTCCCTGCACACAAGTCTACTGTAACTTCGTCGGTTTTATGATGAGTTTTTTTTTTAACCTGCCAATGTGTGTTTCTCTATGGATGATGTGTGTACATCTGAGCAGAGAAATTAGATATGGATGCAGCAGTGGAGAGTCTGTTCTTGCAAGATTCAAATGGTAGAGTTAACTCCCTAACCACTGTGCTTGGTCAGGAAGTAGACCGCTTTAACTTCCTATTGCGTGTGCTGAAGGTAAGAGACCATTTTTTTTTATTGTAAACTACACATGATGAATTGATTACAGCTGCTAATCAAACGAGAATGAATTAATGATCACACTAATTTCCCCAATCTTATTTGTTGTTTTTTTGTGTGTGCATTCATTTCCTGCAGACTTCATTATGTACTCTGCAGAAGGCAATAGCTGGTCTAGTGGTGATGTCAGAAGACATTGAGAAGATTTATAACAGTTTTCTGAATAACCAAGTTCCTGTTCAGTGGTCTAATGCTGCTTACCCATCTCTCAAACCTCTCGGCAGCTGGGTTAGAGATCTCACCCTGCGCACAGCATTTGTAGAGGTATGTCTATGTCACCAGCATTTCCCATTAATTACCTAGATGTGGCAGCCCAATCATTTATCCGGCCACAGTTTCATCAAGAACAGAAAATATTTGACACTTTTCACAACAACATAAAAGATGTCTAAAACATGAAGAATTTTTTGGAAAATTTTACAGAACTGCACTTGATTTGTAATGAGAAGCATTTATAAACTAAACACAGGTCTCCCTGCAGTTTTTCCAACACATAATAATATCAAGGTTTTAACTCTTGCAAAAGAAGAAATAAAAAAATAAGCGTTGTAATTTTACTTCTGTAGTTTAAAGTAAAATATATAATCATTGTATATAATTATTTTTAAATGTCATTTTTATTTTTATTTCTGTCTTAGAATTCTTATGATGATAATTATTATTTTTATATATTAAAATTGTTTAGCTTCCTACATTTTGAGTGTACTGCCTTGCCTTGCCTTGCCTACTTTAAAGTCCAGGTACAAATCAAGTCAATGCAATTTGCATGGCATTTGCAATGCATCGTGCATTTTAATAAATGGCTCACAGGCTTTCTCTGTAAATCTGTACTATCGTATTTCAGAAAGTCACGGCCTTAAAAATAGTCTTAGGTTTAAGAATCCACTCACATGCATGTGTGCACGCACACACACACACACACACACACACACACTTTTTTCCTCTGTATTCAGGAGGTTCACTCTCATTGTACATGTACAATTTCCCCAGGGTTGGGGATTCCAGTAAAGGCCAGTGATATATGAGCTGTGTGCTGTTGTTATTATAGTTCAAGAATGGAGCCAGAGGGGCTCACAGCCATTCTGAACCACACTCAAAGAGGCTACATAAACAACTACAATTTCTTTAGTGTGTATCCTCGCTTCACTGTCTGGCACTTGCATATGGTGATTGCGTTGCACGGGTTGATGGGCACACCAAACTGTTATCTCTGACTGGATGTGCTGTTCCGTGTGGCTGGTCTGAGTGCTCTGTTATATAACACACAGTCACACACGATAAGCTCATGCTAATATGGATGAATTTCAGAAAAAATTGTGTTTCTGAACTCGACAAACAGGCTCAGCATATTTCACTGGACCAGTTAAAATTTCAGCAGTGAAGTGAGAAATTTTCCTCTACATCAGCATGAATAGACTGAGGTACACTGCATAATTTAAGCCCACCATTCATATATGAGAGAGAAAACTTAAAGGATAGGAAGAAACTCATACAGGTTTGGAACAACTTGAAGGTGAGCAAATGATGACAGAATTAAATTTTTGGGTTAATTAACCCTTTAATTACCCATTGCTGTTATTCTCCTCAGAAATATATAGTTCTTACAAAAATGTAAATTTTGTCATCATTTTCTCACTGTCATATAGTTCCGAACACATACACTACCAAGGTTTTTTTTTTTAATGATTTTAAGTCTATAATAGTCACTAAGCCTTTTTTTCAAAGTTTCTTTGATAAAAAAAGAATTGCATATGAAGAGTTCAGATGCAAAAGCCTCTGTGACATTTGAAATTTTATTCTAAAATGATCATTTTTATCAAGCTTGAATATTTAAGTTCAGTAATTTAACTTGAATGACAATTAATAGGTAATCTTCATTGCCAATTTGTAAAACAATTTGTAACATTATAAATGTCTTTACTGTCACTTTTGCTAAATAATCATTAATTTAAATGTTTTTTAAAACAAACAAAAAAAAAATATTTTGAAACCTAAACTTTTTGAATTGTTGTGTACAATTACTTTTCATTTGTGGAGCAAATTTTTCACAATGGATATACATGGGAAATGGAGCTGTCAAAAAGGACAATAACTAAACGTATGACTCACGTGCTATACTTGTGCTATACTATAATGCCTTTTAGAATGAAGTGATGAAAAGCAGGGGGAGGAGGAGGAGGAGGTAAAGAAGAACATGCATTCACACATATATCATTGACATTCTTGTCTAATTTCTTGTGAAGCCAGAAGTTTAAATGTTTGGAGGGTGAACGAGATTTGAGAGCTAAGCCAGAAGGCAAGATTTTCACTGAATAAATTAAATTTTTCATTTTTTTTCTCACACAAAACTTTTTTTGAGGGGAAATGAGGTGAACCATTTCTCTACAAAAAGACTATGGCACACTAATATAAGCATTTATTATTTAATAGCTTATATTCTGATATCCTCCCCCAGCTGTATGATTTGAGGGTCTTTTTTTAAGGTTTTGTAGTTGTCCATCAACTAGAACCTTAAACCCACTAGTTACAATTTTTTTCACATGCTCTGAAATAGAAATGATCCAAAACTGTTGGTAAATACATATTTTTTGTTGTTGTTGTTGTTTTCCTTTGAATGACCTTTGTTCTTTCCATTTTGAATTCACTAGATTGTAAAGTACCATTGGTTGTGTGTGTGTTTGTGTAAACAGAGTTGGATCACAAGGGGTCAGCCCAAGTCTTTTTGGATTTCTGGTTTATTTTTCCCTCAAGGATTCCTCACAGGTAAGAAATAAGTTTTAGGCTTTTAGCATTATAAAATGTTTAGGCCCTAAAAGTAGGTTGAATCAATGTTATTTGAAACACCTTTCTTTAATAAAGAGTTGGTTCTGTCTCACAGGTGCACTGCAGAATCATGCACGTAAATACAACCTGCCCATTGATGAGCTGAATTTTCGTTTCAACGTGGTACCAGTGTACAGAGACCAGACTCTTGTCACTGAAGCTTTGAAAAGCCTTGAGCCAGGGAAGGAACTTGACATGGACAAGGAGGTCAGCTTGGAAACAAGCAGGAATACTTACAGAGATATATTTTTACTACAAAAATTTTAGATATACTTTAAACATGAAAATCATCCCATGATTTCACTGAGGTCCTTTTTTAGGCACAAATAACAGTAATAATTTACTTTTTAATGATTTTCCTCTTTGAATTACACTGCAGTTCAGAAGTTTGAGTTAGGCTTAAGCTCACCAAGACTGCATTTATTTGATCAAAAATAAATAAATAATTGTAATATTGTAAAATATGTTTTTTTTTGTTTTTATTGCAGGATTATTTGATTTATAGAAAGTTCAAAAATATCAGCATTTATTTTTAATAGAAATTCCATCACCTAATGTCTCTACTTTCACTTTTGATGAATTTAATACATGCTTGTGGAACAAAAGTATTAATGGCTTTCAAAAAACACGGAATAGGTGTTGTCCTATATTTCGAAGGACAACCAGGAATTTGCGTTCTAAAAACAGCTTTTCAAAGTGCATTTTATTTGTTTAAAAAGAGAAAAATGTTGTCATGGTTAAATCTCACATCATTAATGTTGTCAATATGTAATGGTCTGCCTTTGTAGCTTCCCTCCATGAAAGATGGTGTGTTGGTTCATGGGATGTACATGGATGCTTGTCGCTGGGATGACAAAAACATGGTTATTGAAGACGCACTGCCAAGGGTGATGAACTCCGTGCTGCCTGTGGTGCATTTTGAACCTCAGCAAAACTATGTTCCTGAGTCCACCTTCTACGAGGCACCACTGTACAAGACCTCTGCTCGTGCTGGAACTCTTTCAACGACAGGTCAGTTTATGAGTCTAGTGAAGTTTGAACTGTTATCCTGTCCCTGCCACAGAGTAAAATAAAAATAAGTTAATTGTAACTTTAAATCCACAATTAACTTTTTTTATTATTATTCTGAGGCAAAAACATTCATCCATATATTTACCTCCAGTAGGCTATATATTTTAAAAAAACTTCACTCCCAAAAAATCCACTGTTAACCATTAGTATCAGATTTTAGCTTTGAAATGTTATCTTATTTATGATATTTTTACTTTTTTCTTTTATTGAATTGTTTGTTTTTGTTCTGTCCATTAGGACACTCCACAAATTTTGTGGTAACTGTGATGTTGCCATCCAATCGGCCCAGTGACTACTGGATCTCAAAAGCCTCTGCACTACTCTGCCAACTCAATGAATAAGCAAAGCTTTAGTTTGCAACTTTAGATCATTTCTTAACAGAGATTTTAGTGTTTTTGAGCACAAGTAACAGTAAAGAATAATAATAAAAAACAGTAAACATTAAAAATGAATTATAAATCAAAATGACCTGTAATGTTGATTTTTCTTTTCCCTTCCCCTCTAAAATGAAATGCACCTACAATGCATGTAAAGTAGTAGATATACTAGTTGTAAATGAAACTGGTAAACATAACACAGCCACATACAGAATATACAGAAAGTGTGAATTAAATGCCAAGAAGCAAAATACATAGATTCACCTAGAAATTTAAATTGTTTTATTTATTTTTTTTATTAATATTTTCTAACAAAATTACTTGTATTCACAGTGTTAACATAGTATTTTTACATAATACAACAGAGCACAGGGTCTGAATGAAGTGACAAAATAATGACACTCTGATATTGTGGACAAACTGGACACAAGTGAGAGATTTGAACACACTAATAACTGTAATATTTATTTATACAAAAATGTCAAAATGATGACAGTTACAGAGCTTATTAATTCTACTGTTAACATAGGTTATTGTTGCTTTGATAAAGAAAACGTTTGCTAAAATGTACAAATTTTGTTACAGTTCAGTGATAACTTTTGATTCTAACAATATTAAATGATTTCAAAAATATTACTAAAGGCAAGAAACGAAAAGAAACATATTTCCCAAAGCGATTATGGGATTGGTTGTTTATATTTCACATAACACTTTGACACTATGTCTGTGAAGTTTGTCACACTGAGAACACATCTTTACATAAACCAACCCTCAAGTGCTCAATCCAAATACAAAAGACATACAATATCACCCAAACAGCTTGTCCAAGACTCTGTATGTTTGTTCGAAAAGTTCAAAAATACACAACTTTGACAAGTTTTATCTTAATTATTGTAACAATAGTTCACGTTGACCTCAGAACGATGAGAAGAGGAAGGACCCAATCACGTTTTTTTATTTTATTTTTTACATCTTTAAGAACAAAAAAAGAAAATGCGACGCTATTGCAATTATGTGAAGTCTTTCGAAACTGCCTCAATGAAGTTTGGCGCGGCCATGAGAATGGTAAAGGTGCAGATAATGGAGAAAAGTGAAAACGCCACCAGACAGAGCCGATCCACGACTGCTGCCGCAAATTTCCACTCGCTGCAGATTGCCTCTGCCTCATCCTGGTCCCGGAATCGCTGAGCGATGTACATCACTTCCGCCAGGATGTGATGGATCTCCTGTTCGCCTGAAAACACCCTCACTGCCTCCCGCTGTTCTTCGTTTGGTGACCCGCCGACTCGACCAACGCTGCAAGACATGCCGGAGTCGCTGCTGGGTGGGCAGCAAGCACTATCAATGGAATGGTAACCGAAGTACAGGTTCATGTGACCGTTGGTAGTTGAGTTGGTAGACGATGGCTGACCGGGCATTACCCCCATCTGAATGCTGCTGGCGCTGGCATGGTGCGCTGGAGAGTGGTCATATTTGTTGTTCCGTTCCTTGCCCGGCTTCTTCATGCGCAAGAACCAGGCGCACCAGTTCAGAAGGATCACGCGCACCTAAGAAGAACAAGAAGAATCTGCTAAAGATGAAGCACTCAGATGTGTGAACTAGACATTCCTCTCTTTATTGTGATGATATGCTGTATGAAATTAGTATATTTCATTTGATTATAGGAGAGAGTGTCCACTAAAGGATTTGTGTGTTTAAAAATTCAGATACTTCAAGCAGCAGGTGCGTCCCACTGGACATGCACCAAATAAGAAACATCAGACAGCTTTTCTTCTCACAAGAGTAGCTGAGGATACATTAAAGTTTAATACAAATAGACCTCATTACCTCTCCTGTGGGAGACCAGAATGCCAATTGGACTAGAGTCATTCTACAACTCGCCCACATATTGTGTATATTCAGATTTTTGTCTGAAGCAATTTTTTTTTTCATTTGGATTGTTTGTGAATGCAGCAATAGTTGCTTGAACAGAAAGCAGTATTTTAAGTTAAACATTGCTTAAGTCTTGATAGTTTGTATAGTTCCAAAAGTAAAAAAAAATGTGAAGAGATTTAATGACTTTAGGGTGGATGAAAAACCCTAAAGGAATTGAATAAATGATTTTTGTACAGATTTTTGCTCCAATTTGCTGTCTGGAAGAGTCTGCGCTAGTTGGTGAAATTCAAAGCTGCATGAAAAGACTCAAATCCGGCAATATCCGGGCATGGTAAACTCCTGTGCAACTTGATGTTTGCTGGATGTATGTGGGAAAAAGCGGATCAGAGTAACACGGAACAGTATATTTCCAGACAAACCCGGTGTTTTCCGGGCGATTCATGCTACCCATCGAGATTTGCTACTTACCGGTTGCATGTGCAGCGTCAGATATATATTTTTTTCTTTTTTTACAAAAGGTACATTTTCCCGTTATAATATATAATTTCCCTTTAAAAAATGCTTACTA
>JAOTRC010000012.1:13919674-13932903 GCA_027497675.1 Cyprinella lutrensis
TCATTGCATGCTTGTAAAACTGTTGTTGGGGACTCCCAGAACAATATTAGGAACATTTTAAATGCCATAATAGGTACACTTTAAGTGTCATGCTCAGGGACACACTGGTGTCTCACAGTGGATTCGAACCCGGGTCTTTTACACTAGAGACATGTGTCTTATCCACTGTGCCATCACCACCCATCTATACATTCTCTGTGGGAGTTGAGAAACGTACTCAGCCCATTAAATTGTGGGAATGACAGAATAGCATGAAAAAAGTTGAGGAATACTCAACTTTCTGCAAAAGTTTGCAAAAGTTTTTTTCTTTTTTGTTTAAAAATCCAAGACACTGCAGCAGAATGGCAAAATCACATGGTCTCACGGAGTTATTTTTAAAGTTTAACTTCTTAACACAGTGTCTTAAGAACATCATACACAAAAAGCAGTGAGATGTCAAAAAACAAGCAGGGACATCCTTAACTTGTTAGCATTTTATACTACCAAGGTCAACTAAACGGGTCTATTCCCAAAAGGGAAGCAATATTCCTATTTAAAACCAAACTGTGATTGTGGAGTGAGGCAAAAAAGATGGAAATCAAATAATTTGAACACTGAAAGGAATAGATGCAAGCTGAATATGACTTCCTCCATGACTTCATCTCGGTGTGAAGTTCAGGAATTAATGAAAGGCTCATTGGAGCGGGACAGTTATGACCTGACAAGAACCGCTTGTTAAGTCTGCCACAAGCAACTTCCCGTCTTTCGGGCTGGCAGACTGAGTGGGCTCACTTCAAGTGATATTCTCACCCTCCTCAACCACATCTATCTCATCCTGGCTGGATGGTGCCAGAAACATGCTATCTGCTGGAAATGAAGATTCAAGAGACTGTACATCCTGATCCAGCAGATCAATCAAGCCAGTGACTGAGGAATGCAAGAGCCATACCTTTCTCAAGCTCCTCAGCCACCTCGACCTGCAATCCCCACAACTTCAGTCTCTGCTGTGCCAGTTACAACGGAGCTTACTCAATGTGAATGGGTGCATTCAGATCCCTTGAGAACCAAATGTGCATGCTCCTCACCCAAACACATAATGCAAAGTGTGTCCTTATGTGTCAAAATGTATGTGCTAATACAAAAACGGCTCCTAAAGATGAAAAAGCTGATGACGTGCATCGCATGCGCCCTCTTATTCTCACAGGCGCTCCGGTAATGATGTCATGGAATGTCATCGGGCAATAAAAGGGTTGTGTTTACACAGTTGCTTCAGACATTGGTCACACTGATGATGCAGTTTTGAGGTCTACTTTAAAAGGGAACTACTCAATTGAAAGAGTTTTCACTCACCCATCTTGGCATCTTTCCCCCTTGTGGATCATGATGATGAAACTGCAGAACGAGGACAGTGACAACAACTGACAAGCCCACAATCATCATAGTGCTGGCGAAGTACTGAGCTACAGAGCCAAAGAAGACACAACCATTTAAATCGGCAAGATACTGTCTATAACAACATCAACGAAGAGGTAGTCCTTCATGAGATTCAGTTCAATTTCCAATTTGAATGAAGCCCTTAACTTGCCTATGAGAGGAACTGAGTCAGAGGTGGCCGGCATGATCTCAGCCACCAGGAGCATGAAGACCGTTAATGACAAGAGGACAGTTATACCTGTCAGACAGGAAAGTGGAAAAAGTAAGTGTAAAATAAAATAATGTCATTCCTTCATACATAAAAGTGCATAATTATGCATATTTGGTCATTATGATAAAAAAGAGAAAGCTTTATTGCATGTTTATCTTACCCAGTGATATCTTCTCTCCAGAATCAGCTGGCAGCAGGAAAACAAGTAGAGCCAGGCCAGAAATGAGTACACAAGGAATGAGCAGATTCAGGCCATAATACAATGTCCGCCTGCGCATCGTTACTGTAAATGTCACGTCAGGGTAAGGCTCCTTACAGCACTCATAATACAGCTCATTACGCTTCCCAGGGACCCCTGACAAAACACAAAGGAACGTAATCAGGTTTATGTCGTACAACAGCAGGCGTTTTCCACAAATACAGTACATTCATTACCTTTTATGAAGCAGTAAAGGCACAAATCCCATGTTTTTTTTTTTTTTTTTTTGTGAGAACGATTAGATATTGTCTAACATACATTAGCATGAAAAGTGTCTGTTTTAAGCTTTTTTTTCTTCAAAATGTTATGACATATTAATTCACAATTATGAGGAAGTCATTATAAGATTTTTTACAATATAATGAGATGGTAAGTCATAGTATAAAACTAACTATACATATACCTAATAATACAGTATGATATTTTTTTACTGAAATTTGTCCATACACTACCGAATGATAGCTTAATTTACTCTACATTTGCAACCCTGATACTGTTTCTGTCATTTTATTTTATTTGATACATTTTGTCTGTTAAATTCAGATGTTCATTTAAAAAATGTTTTCAAGATCATTATTTTGAACCACATTTTAAAGTAAAATTTAAACAGTTCATACAAAAAAAGCTCGATATTTTGTTTGATATCCTGAGGATGTTCAACATTTAATTTGATTTTAAAAAAACGTATATTTAAAAATGCAGCCAGGCAGCAGAGTGGTTTAAGGTAAAAGCTAAGGCAGAATTTCAAAGTGACTCATCTACAACATAAATGAGATGAAGGCCTTTTTTTTAAAAATAAGAGGCTGTCAGCTAAGACGAGCATATTTGTTACAGGACAAAGATCACAGACAGGATCTTCATGACCTTTTAAAGTGCATAACCGAAAAAAGAAAAAGAAAAAAAAAACATTTTGTTGTTTCTAAATCTAAAGCATTCACAAGAATCAGCCATTGTTTATTCTGTTTCACGTCCTTGAACTTGGTGATTACATAACTGATATTTGCTTTCCTTTTCCCTAGTTTTTGCAATGTAATTCTCTTAATCCTACACTGGTCTCCAAAATAGAGATCAAATAATTCGGTTCTTAATAGCCAAACAAGGCTAACCCGATTTTTAAGGATATGAAACACAGTAATGTCATCTATTATATACAGTACCTTAAAAGTCAACCCAAACTCAAAAATTCTTGAAATAAGCCTTATTTATACCAATAGCAAGACTAAAGGAAAACAATGACATGAAATGTTGCAAACAAGTGAGACAGCCTTGATCTGTCCGGGTCAGACAGACCTCTCCAACTGATTAAAAATGAAATCAAAATTGTAATCAAACTAGGCAGGCGGATGAAGAGCTTTTTATCAGGATTTCACGCTGTTTAGAATTGTTATGGCACTCAGAGACAATCACATCAAAGCAAATGGCTGGTTTGAGTCATTTAACTGATTACAAAAGACATACCTGAGTGATGTGGCTTGTGTGTGGGTTTGAAGGGCGAGGGAACTTCCATATATAATGATAGTTATGCAAATGTGTCAGATAAACGTAAAAACAGGAAAAGCTGTTTGCAAATTTTTTTTCCATATAACGGTGTAGAAATATTATTATTTATTATAGATGTTTGCACTTTTGTGCAACAGAGTGATCAGTAGATTGCGGGTTTTGTGTGTGCAAATTTCTGGCTCCCTGCGGTGTTAAAGATGCCCATTCAGACTGCCCATGTCACTGCACAACCTTGGCACCCAACTGGCCATTGGTGCCAGCCAGAATCAGTGCCAAACACTGCCAACTACCATCAGGACCCCATCTGTCGAACAGACCCTGGGTCACATTGGCAATCAAAGCGTAAAAATGAAAGACTGAGACAGAAACAGAGAGATTAAACTTCCAAACACGACCAGATTATGAGATTACGAAACCTGCGCCGTGCACGCAAACATTAATTTCTAATATTAATATTTCTATTATTAGTTTAAAACATCCTGTGATGCACAATTACAAGAATTGCACATATTACATAACAATGTTATTTTATTCTGTTGTAATATAAAGCCACATATAAAAGTAAATTACTTTGTTGTGGTCGACAGGATGTTAAGATTCTGTCCGTGTTGTCTTAATCCATAGGAATAACAGATGAAATGCTCTCATGAGTGAATGAGAGTCAAGACATTCTCCAAATTATCCATGAAGTGTACCATTTGGGTCAGGGCCACAGTGACACGAACGATGGTGCCTGTTTTTTCTAATGGTTTTTCGAGGGCAGCGGGTTGACTATGCTAACATCAAAGGAATGCGTGAGCTGGGATACGTGGATGGCCCCTATGGAAGAGGCATTGACACTTATGGGTCTGTCCCTGCCTGAACGAAAAATAAGCCAAATCTGCACGTTTCCGCCATTTGGTTTTGCAAGCGAGAACAGCAGTGTAACTGGTTCTGATACAATAGCAAACGTTCGAGTAAAGCATGCAAACTGTTCTGACATTGTCTGCACAAAAGAGCTGTCTTATAAAGATCTCAAGGTACTGTGTCAACTTGTGTAAAAGTTAAACATGATGGTACATGCAAGTCAATAAGATTAATCAATGTAACTCCACAAAAACTACACAAATGTATCCACTAACCATTTAGAAACGTCCATGTGCGTCTAAAAGAGGCAACCTCTTCCCGAATCTCTCTGTAAGGCTGCACTCCGCTACTGGTTATTTCTGAGATTTTGGATTATTTGCGTGTTTTGTATTGTTTCCGAATTTAGATTGTGTAAAGGATCGGCCATCTTCTGAATGGGGGAGGGGAGCAGCAGCTCACTTGCATTTAAAGGGACACATGAAAAACGACGTGTTTTTGCTCACACCTCAAAAGGGGCAAATTTGACAAGCTTTGGAAATTTTGAGATTCAATTTCACAGATACATTCTGGGGACACCATACATTTTATTACATCTTGTGAAAAGGGGCAGAATATGTCACCTTTAAAGGGACATTGTGTAAGAATTCAAATGAATTGTGCTCTCCTGTGCCTCGCTTTTTCAAATGCGTGTTGCATCTGTGGTAGCCGTTATGTACCAAAAAGCTATGGCAGGATGTCTTCTAATAGCACTGCGTAGAGTTTTCCTTTGTTATTTCAAACAAATTGCAACTTTACAGTATGAATTACTAACTGTGAAAAACATTAACTATTGTAATTTGTATTTATGCTTCTTTATTCATTATATTTTCTGAAGTATGTGCATTGTTAGATTCGATTTCATCATCATCCGATGATTCAAATGTAGGTAGAGGAAGAAGGAGAGAACAGAGAGGCAGTGGATCAATAGCAAGTGCGAGCCAGAGCTTGAAACGGGCCGTGCCGGGCTAATAGCCTCAGGCCAGTTGCACCTGACCTGCGTTTCCACTATCGGGCCAGAAGCTCCGCAGTGCTTCACTAAAACATGCCTCTCTGCAACAACGTCACACTAACTCATAATTTCATCAAATAATTAAAGTTTTATCAGAAAAATAAGTAGAAACAAATCACTATAAACAGTGTGCGTTGCAAAACAAATATGATAAAAGCGACCGTTGGCTGGCGTTTTTGTTGTTTAGGCCCTACTTGAATATTTAAAAACAAAATCATCGATGTTTTGCCACAGGTCTACAATAAAAGTGATACATTGATCAGGAATTAATGTATGTCAAAAGTTCACTTACCCACTAAATCCCACTCTCCATTGGGGATGTATGCAGAGATGTCCACTGACTGCATCTGTAGGTCCAGCAACCATCCGTTATGAGTCCAGGAGCCAAACTTGAGGTCACATTTCTGTATATCGAATGGGAACCAGCGCACATCTATGTAACATGTACTCTTCAGAATACCTGCGTGGTTACACACAAACATACATACTGCAGCATATAAAAAAAAAAATTGTTAAACCTACAAAACGAACTGTAGACAAACTAACTAACATACTTACTAACTCAAAGTATAAATTAAACTATATAATTGATACTTAAATAACACTTGTACCTTTTCTAATGGGAACTCACAATGTATCCTCTAGCAGGCACTATGGGAATGCCTCCGGCATGACTGGTGTCTGAAGCACATATATAAATGTGACAATTGCATTGTTCGGAGACAGCCTATGATGTCATTAACCCTCTGGGGTCGGCTATCGCGCCGAGCTCACTTTTAACCTTATCAGTGCAAAAGAGACTTTTATTACTCTGTTGGTTTTAATCTTACATATAAGTGCTGTAAATCATTAGATCCTGTTAAGTGTCTATTGTTTTGTGGATGTTCACAGTTCACAGTAAAAATAAAATATTCTGCTTTTTGTCAAATAAAGAAAAATAAAAGATGCGAATTTTGCCTTCTCATTGTCAGTGAAATTCATTCTGAAAAGTGTCCGAAAATGAACTGTAACTAAGTAAATACTTGTCACACAGGCACGAAAGATTTTTCGTTATGAAGCTGAAATTCTCTTCTTTTAAATAAAGTAATTTAATATTAATATTAAAGTAATTTAATATTAATTAAATTATATTAATCAAATTTATGTTTAATTAATCAAATTTATATGAAAAAACAGTTGTCAAGTCTTTTTCCTTTCAGCTAATAATAGCGTTAAATGTCGAGGCAAGCCATGAAAATGCCCACATCAGCTGGATAAAACATCCAGTTTATCACAAATCTAACATTACCTCGTCTTGCTGCGCTGTGAGGAATAATACTGTCATAATAATCCTGGAAAAGTTACCTCAATTACCTGTTTCATTTCAAGGAGGAGCACAAGGATGCAGCTGATGTAAGTCATTTATTCTTAAGTGCTTTGTTCTAATCGCGTTGTTGAATAGTGTCTGTAAACTGCACAAAGACAGTTTAAATATTAAATGTGCGCACGGACAGACGTACGCGTGTGTAAATATGTATGCATGTTGTCCTTTCAATTTTTTATTGTCTGACTCAAGACTCAACCTGAATGAAAGGCTCATTATTATGCGTGTCTTTGTCTCTCTTTTTTTTCACAATATAACCCAATTCACAGTTTTATATAAAATATTAGGCAGGATGATTTTCAGAAAATTACGAACAAAAAACTCTAGTCAACAACATCCATTAGTCAAAAGTCTTGTGGACACATATTTCGGATGTGTTTTGTGGCCTTCTTTTCAGAAACATTTTTTTTTTTTCAATAACCACGCATAAACATATTCTCTCAAAAATACAAACATCTACATACATGCTGCTCACATATTATGGTATCCCTGTTTGTGCTAAATACAGTGTAATTTTACCTGTGCCATTAATATTTTTATAAGCAACTGAAAAAAGCAAAATGTCTGAAAATGAACTGAAACTGAAAATGTCAAGGCATGTCAGAACATCTCAAGGACCCCAAATACACCTTGGTCCCCAAGGGGTTAAAGCCCATGAGCTTTATCAAAAAATTACTTTTTTCTTCCATGGAACATCATTATTTAAAAGAATTCTGCTGTTATATTGAATATTATTAAATGTTATACTATGGGGCATCTGAATTCTAGAATCTGATTGGATGAAAAACGTTCTAAAGTGTGCAATTATTTTCAGTGAAAAGTAGTTCCTGGCAGGTCTTGACCACATTACAGTTCCGTATCACTTCACCAAATGATTTCAGTTATTTCAAAGGTCCTTTCAGCCTACAACAGCAAAAGAACCAAAACTCACAATGACACTAAACACACAAATAAATACAGTAAACAACACGATAAAGACGACAATTTCTCTGTTTTTTTCCCACAAAATTACATTTTATTATATACATGAAATATGCTCTCTTCTTATCTCTCTCACTCAAACGGACACACTCACACAGAAACGTTTTGTCAGCACTGCTATTACGATTTTATCACTAAAATAGTTTAACAACTTAAAAGCTACATGACATTTCTCCCTAGCGTGGTAATAACGGCGCTATTCTTGGAGCAGATAAACTTAGTTGCACTATTATTCGAAAGGCTGCCCTCGAACACTGTTGAGAGACGCACAGACTGATTCCCATACGCTTATTCTCCCTCTCTCTCTCTCTCTCTCTCTCTCTCTCTCTCATCACACTGCATTAATAATTAGAATTAGCAATGGAGTGAAACATCTTTTTTAATATAATGAGGTTGATTTTAGGGCTGTGAAATGTTAAACGTTTTGTAACAGTTACAGTTCATATGACTCCATAGATTAGTGTTGTGTAAAGAACAGATTGTTGCTCAGTAAAGTTGGGAGTTAGCAATTTCTGAATCATGGACACATTATTTGAGTCTGGTCTGTTCAATGAATCAATTGATCCGATTCACAAAACTGGTCCCTGTGATTCTTTCACAAATCTCACTTATAGAACTCACTGAACGCATTGGTTATCAGTGTAATAAGTAGTTACATTTCCATCTATTCAAAATGCAAATGTATCACATAGCTTTCGAAGAATTGCAATATAGTGTGCAAGTTTATGCATTTACTGAATGTGCTTTTTGAAGCATGAAAGCTCCAGTCTCCATTCTTTGTAATTGTGTACAAAAGAGTGACTGGCACATTAAGATTGTGAGCTAGACTTAAACTGAAAGAGGGGATTTCGTGACCCTTTAAGAATTTCTCCTTTTGTGTTCCAATGAAGATAAAGTCATACAGGTTTAGAACGTCATGAGGGTGAGGAAATGATGATACGATTTTAATTTTTAATGTCTGAACAATGATCTGTATCCACAGTTAATGGCGCTGGCCTTGCTATGGCAACATGTGACATCATCGACTTGCATGGTGGGAAGCCTGCTAACTTCCTGGACCTGGGTGGAGGTGTAAAGGAGAATCAGGTGTACGCGGCCTTCAAGCTCCTCACTGCCGATCCCAAGGTATGAATGACTAAACCGTATGTTGATCCAAACCAAAAAATGTAAATACCCCATAAAAGGTTCATAGAGGTGTTTTTAAAGTTTGATAAGAAATTAAAAACGAAGTTTCTGTCCTTTTAACTTCATTACAGTTCTCAATCTAGTACTACTTTTCCACTCTTTGAAGTTTTCTCCATTTGAAATTTTGTTGACTCCTTAGGCACCACAAAAGACTGGGCTTGCGGCCGAACCCAGTTCTTTTTACCATCATTACGAGTTTGTGCTCTGATCAATATCTTCGCTACAGTCACACTTTTCAGCTCTGGAATTGTAAACACACCAAGACACACACACACACGCACCTCATAACTCATCTTTTCACCAATCCCTTTCTCCCCCAGACACACTTCATGTCCTCCTCCTGTTGATTACTCGCTCCGGAGCACAAGATCCTTTAGCTTGCAGCTTTTATGAGCTATGGGGTTGTTTTTCAGATAATGATCCTTTGCTGAAGCAGACCGGGTTTTTTGGCGTGATGCTGATAATTTGCTTGTATTTGTTGTAAGCACACGTCAATATGCACCTGATTTGGTTTCAAGTCAGTATGTTTGTATTCGGGATGCACACTGATGTCTTCATAACAGAACTCTGTTTACAATAATGTGAAACATGGCATTAATCTAGTATCTTGCTCACTGTGCATCAGTAAACAGGAGTTCTGGGTTTTAATAGCACACCTTGCTTTTTTGAGTTTTGCAGCACAAAATTGATATTGTTCTCCTCCAGCTCATTCTCATCCCAAGGCTGACGCTTTTGCCAATGCGTAGACATCACACATGGCACCCTTTATATATGGGGTGTATTTTTTATACCCATATTTATGGGGCAGAAGGCGCCTCCTAGTGGTCTAACCCTATCCCTACCCCTTATCCCTTATATTGACGCTAAAGGGTGCCATGTGCGTTGGATGTCTACGCATTGGCAAAAGCGTCGTATATGACGCCTTGGGATGAGAATACGTTGTCTCCTCAGATAGAAGATACACTTTTTTTGTTTTTCAATGAATTGATCAGCAAAGGAAAACTATGAAACACAACGGTCAATTTATTTAAAGGTATTTCTCCTTGTCCCTTTCCAGAAAGTCAAACCAAGGATTGTTCCAAACCATTGATGAAAATAAGGATGTATGTCCTTATGATCTCCTTAATATTTTTTTTGCTGACTGAATTATACTTGATTAGATAAATAATGCAGAAAAATTGTGTTGAGTATTTCTCAAAGTTCCAGTTTCCTCCTTTGTCTCCTGCCCTCCTGTCATCAATGAGGTACCTGAAAATTTCTGAGCTCTAGAGTGGCAGCCCTCCCCTGCAGTCACACAGTTCCCATTCTGAAGCCTCTGTGTACAGCAATTTGCATTTCACAGAAGCGTTCAGAGCCACCCGGGCTCTGTGGAAAGAATATTAATGGGAATGTTAATTATTGGATCCTCTGGCGTGATGAAATACGCAGTATCCTTCTATCTTCCATCAGTAATGTTTGGATTATTTGTTTTTGACTTTGTTTGTTTTTTCCCTTGCTTCCTTCAAATCATTCTCATTAATTTACCAATTGATTAGTGTTCGGACTTAACCGATACCCACCTGTCAAAAAAAAAAAATAGTAAAATAGACTAAAAGAATAATAATTAAAATGGCCCTAAAACCGAAACCTGAGTTACACCGCTCTTTAAGTGGATTGATTGTATTAGTTTAAAGAATGTTCTGAGCAAAGTAAGCAAAATAAATAAGTCAATGCAAAGTAAGCTTAGATTACAATAGTTGATGTACAGTATAATGCTGATTACTACAGAAAATAAAGAGAAAGAATTACCAACTAACCAGTGTAAAGTTATAGCTAACTTCAAACTATGTTCCCAATGAAAACTTTTGTGCAATACTTGTGTAAGGATATCATGAAAGGAAGTAATGTATAACTTAACCCCCCTCCCCCTCCCCCTTTTTTAATAGATATTGTAATGCACATTTCAAACTTAAATGGTTGTAATTCAAGAATGCTTTGGAATATAGACATATGGTTGGTTGTTTTAAAGAAGACATTTGGCAGATTTTTGTAGAAGTGAAATTAATTTAGAAAGTGAAACAGAATAAAAAGTTATAACAGTTTGAGTTTATGGAAATGCACAATGTAAAAACAAAATATATAATTCATATACTATATTTTCAAAACCTGGGCTACTCTAAAACTGCAGAAAAATGAAAGCCAAAAATCTGAAATAGTTGTGTTTAAAATCTAAGGTTGATATCTCAAAAAAAAAAAAGAAGAGCTTTCAGTCAGATTTTGTTTGGGCACATTACCAAACTGTTTCACTAGGGCACAACCAGACTCATTTACTGCCCACAGGGTTCCTACAGGGTCTTAAAAAGCCTTAAAAGCATTGAATTTATGAATTTGGAAATAATACCTTAAAACATTTTCAGACCTTTTTTTCTAAAAAAAAAATAAGTGAATGGATGCAATCTTTTGAACTCTTGTCATGAAAACAAACTTAAGTTTCTACCTTTTTTTCATGATTTTTCATGTTCACCACTATTTCAAAATAAAGGTCTGAACATGCCTTATGAGTATGAAAATCAGTCGCCAAATATGGAAACTAGAGATTGTAAGCGTTCAAATGATATATAGATGGTCAATATTACTTAAGGTCTTTTCTGAGATATTATTGTTTTAAAAATATAATGGCAAGCATCCCACTTGTGGGGTTAAGGGGTTAATACAAATGTTGTTGTTTTTTTTTTTTTGCTTTAAACCCTCTAGACGCAAACAGTTGTTTTCAGCTAAGGGATGATGTTGATTGAACTTGAAATCTTTTAAGTACTGCTAGAATTGTTGTGTTGTACTATTGTGGACTTTAAAATTGAAGCATGGAGGGTTTAAGTTGATGTACTGTCTTTAGAGTCTGCAGGGAGGCTGTGTGTATGCATTCCTTTGATAAACAAGATTTATTTTATTCTTACTCACTAAAGCTACCTTCCCTGGCAACTGGGACTCTTGAACTGTCATCCACTCTTGCTTTCTTAGATTCTCTCCTGTTTTTATCGGACATGGGGCATTTTCTTTATTAGTCTTTATAATTGGTTGGTTGATACATTAATGCAGTACCATATAAGTTTGTGCAGAGTGGACACATTTTGTTACACTTGGGTTACATAAGTCAGTTTTTGTTACTAATCTTTATTTATGCCACTGAAATGTGGAAAACGAGCGATGAGAACTCTTTATATTTAAAGCTTGTCAATACGCACCACACACAGTACATTGCAAAGTTTTATCATAGAACATGAATAAAACATTTCACGATTTCCACGGTTTTAGTAAAAGCCGAAAGCACCTGCTAGTTGAATCCAAATGGCAATGGCTAAACAACGCTATTATCCCACTCCCTCCCTTCGAAGTTAGATGTGGGAGACGTGGATGGATAGATGTTTTTGCTCATGGCTATTTGGTCCCTATGCAGTCAGTGTAGTTTGGAGTGGGAGTGAATTAGGGCTGTGGCACATCAGACGTGCTCCCAGGCACTGGATGTTTGATGAAGGTGCTTTGCTGGGTAATTGTGACCGGTGGGGATTTCACCTGCCCTGGGTAGAGAAGGCTGCAGCACCGGGTTGTGTGATGTGTATTTGAGGTTAACTAGGAGCCAGCACTGGAGCTTGATACTGTTTGCTTGCTGCTGCAAGGTAAATCTGAAACATAAGTTGTTGCTTGTCAGTTCTGTTGGTCAAAACACTGTGTACATGAATGCGGGATGTCCCGTACTGCACATTAATATGTTATCTTGGAGCTTTGGCTCAATCTGTCTATACTGGAGCTGATACATGTTTTCTCAAGGCATCATGGAATTGAATATGTCTCCAAAATGCTGCTGGTGCTCGACCCGGGAGTCTGCCAGCCTCTTTCATTATTGGTCCACGCTGAAAACCAGATAATGACAAAACTCATTGCCGCATAAATTTTCCCAGACAAACTTTTTTTTTTTTCAAATGAGACTAATGGCGCTTTTCCATTACCACCAGCTTGACTCGCCTCGACTCGCCTCGCTTTTTGCTTTGTTTTCCATTGCAGACAGTACCGTCACAAATAGTACCCGGTCATCATAGCAACACCTTTCGTTCCTCGTTGCCCCATTAAGCTCTCACTGGATCCTCTCTTCGGCAGCCAAACAAAGGAAAGTCTGCACCTCCTCGTTTGACCCCGGCATATTCTTCCTAGTAATAATAGTAGTAATGCTGCGTTCACGTGCTATGGGAAATAGGATATTTTCCACTTGTGAACTGGTATTTACCAATGTGTTGCGTTGAAGTGCTTTTGTTGTTGTAATGTGGTAAAAAAGATGGAAATCCAGACCTGTTATTTAGCTAAAACTCTTTTAGATTGCTTAAGTCATCTGCAGCAAGAAAGTGATTTATCAAAACTCAAAAGGTAAATATTATAATATTATTTCTAGATC
>JAOTRC010000012.1:13937583-13948177 GCA_027497675.1 Cyprinella lutrensis
ATATATATGAGCGAACATAACAGGAAGCTCAACCGAAACAAACAAACCTTATTTACATGTAAATAAAAGCCTAAATTCAGTCTTCATCATATAAAGTGATCATGTCTCTTCGGAAAATGTTGGACTATATGCTCAATTCATATGGATTCATTTTGAGATCTTTTTATACATTTTTTTGGGTGAACTATCCCTCACAACAATAGTCACAATTTTTATTTTAATAAAACAGATTTTAATAGTCACAATTTTTGTAGTATTTTATATAGGAATGTATTATTTATTATAAACGATTTATTAGTGCACATCATTATTTTTTTATTCATGTGCCCTCATAATCTTTAATCAAAATAACTACCCTTTCTGCTATTCTGTTCTCTGATTTGTTGTGAGTTTGGGACAACCTGTCACTGACATGAGATCACATCAATAGCAAACCACAATGATCTAATCAATTTCCAATGTACAAAATCAAGTTCTGCCCTACATTTTGTCTTGTTTGGAAGCTGTTTCACTCGGATATACTGTAGGGAAGAAAAGACTATCGAGACTTCCGTTTCATGCTGACACTGAAGAATGAATGCTCTTTTGTCAATGTGTTAGTAGCTGATGTCATTAAACCGTTTTAGTGTTGAAGTGGACAACAGGTGGTTCATTGTTAAGCTGAGGGGGGAAAAAGAATCTCTTTAACCATATCCTCTTGCCTGACCGTGATAAGGTGAAGATGACCTTTCTATTATGCACAGAAACATTCTCCATCAATCTTCCTGCTGAATCAATGCATTGTTTTTCTTTGATATAACACTGTAACATACTGTCACATACTAAACAATAAGTAATCCAAATCGACTTTAAGTAATCCAGTCTATTATCAAACAAATAACGGATTAAATGGATGATCACACATTTGCATTAGCTTCTGTCCAGCACATTTACTTTATATTGCTTAATTGCCACATATTTCTCCAGTTTAATGCACCCTACATCATCTATGCATCCTGCCTTGTCTTTAGAGGTTTATCCTCATTTGACTCTTTCTCAGAGTCAGTCAGCAAAGTCAGAATCTCTTTTGTATGTTATCTTAATATATTCATCTTAAAATGGCATGATGTTTTAGCCAATGTCTTCTGCCAAGAGAATCATTGTAATTGTGGCTAAGTGATACAAGTGGCCATGAGTGATATTTTAAGGTATGCATTAACTGTCAGAATTTGGATGATGTCGCTCTTTACATAATTTCATTAAACAGAAAGTAAGTTGCAAAAACACAGTTTTAGGAAGAGGTGATACCTGTCAAACCTCAACAAAAGAAATTTGCATAATGCAGATTTATGAAGCCAGGCCATAGAGCAATTACTGCTGTCAGTCACTGACACAAAACCCAGCTCCCCTTTCTCTATCTCATACAGACACATTTAGTTGCCAATCTAATTATCTATAACAAATGGGGTAAATTAAAACCAAATTATTGTAGAGACTATGACGTAGTGGTACTATTAATATGGTGGAAATAAACTGTTTTCAGAGCACATGGGACCAACCCAGACCAGCATAGTAATGGACATCTTACACCTGGAATCAGCTTGTGATTTTCAAGCTTTGTTTAGGGTTGAAACTAAATTCTGAAGGACATTGCATCTCTAGGAATAGGGTTGAAGACCTACGGATTAAAGTACTAAGTTCCAAACAGTTGATACATTTCCTTCCTTCAACAAACTTCATGCCCCTTGAGTCAAGCCAAACAGTTCCCTTTTCAAAGTGGAACTTTGATGATGTGTCCTGGTGTTGACGCTATGGGTAACGTCTTGGTTACCGACAGTGTGTGTAAACTAATGGCAATAATTATTTTTAGAAGGCAGTCTATGATGACACAAGTGGATTGCCCAAGAGTTTAAAAGGAGCCCGAGTTACACGTCGAAAGCTTGTTTGTCTTCAGGAGCCGTTTGTTTGAAGTAAACAACAGTAGGCAGTATTTTATATCTGAGGACTTGCATGAGCTCTGAGTCATTTGCCTCAAAGTGTAGCATGCACATGCAGCTCTTGAAGGAGTTGAATGTACTCACTGTGATAAGTTTACTGCAAGTAAGCCCTGCTCACGCTTGGGAGAGGGACACAATTCTGCACTCCAAAGACCGGGCCCTGTGGAGGAGTTTGGGAAAGGCGTGTCAATTTCCCAGTCTCCTCAAGCCAATTTAAGCGATTTGTTAGCCCCCTCTAAAAATTCTTCTAACAGAAAGCATGCTGCTGGCATCTCCTAGTTCTAAAGATCTAGACAACATTGTTCTCTGAGGAACTAGATGTAATTAGAGTAGAGATAGTGTTATGACAGAGTCTACTCCATCTGTCAGCCCTGCATACAGGGAATTCTTGGGTGTGATGGCCTGTGCCACTGCCATTTTAAGTCTGACTTGGGTCACTTGAGATCTGGCTCTCTGGGCCACCAAACAGATGGCTGAGACAAGTAGTTGTTAGATGGCAGCAAAGGTGGTTATGGAGAGACACCTGTGGCTAAACATGTTGGGGATCAGGGAGAAGGATAAATCTTTCCTCCTTGATGCTCCCATCTCGCCCGCTAGACTCTTGTGCACCTCCAAAGCAAGGCCCACAATCTGAAAAAGGTAACAGAAGATATCACTGCCCTTTACAAACAAGGAACAGAATACAAAAAGATGGCGAAGGGACTAAATAATCCCAGAGACACCATTGGAAGCATAGTTCACAAGTTCAAGGTTAAAGAAACAGTGGTTAAGCTACCTGAATGGGGCAGAAGAAATAAGCTTTCAACAGCTGCAACCAGATTTCTGAGAAGGCAGGTTTGGAAAACCACTCAAGTGACTATATAAGACCCACAGCAAGACTTGGTGGCAACAGGCACTAAGGTGTCAGCTTGCACAGGTGAAGGGGGCAAGCCTTAAGATGTCATATTTAAAAATCACTTGTTCCTCTGCAGTCAAAATGTCCTCTATTAGGAGTTGGCTTGACTTCGGCTATGGCTCTAGGGTGGTTGTGAAGGTAGGGGCGGAGCATAGAGATTATGCCATTTCTCGTTTGTTACTCTTGAGTAAACGTTCTGGAGGTATATTGCTCCCATTTGGTATGGAATGTGGAGTATTAAATTGAATTTTTGGTGGACATTACACAAGGCACCTTTAACCATCACACGTGCGTATAAACAGCAGCTTCTTTCACTATTTTACAGTTCCCCTGGTATGTTATTCAAGTTAGATTTATTTCCCCTCATCAATCTCTTTTCTTTTACCCATTTCAATGATTCAAGCTAGAGAAAGATTTTTAGTGAAGCACCAACAGTTTTTTATTACATTGTCTTTCAAGGTCAGTTATTTTGTCACTAATAAAATCATCCAGCAGATCTGCTCTATAAATAATTGTTGCGCACAAAATCTGGCACACGATATGAAGTTGCAGTTCTGCAACAACATTAAAGCTCATTTGGGGGGAAAATAATAAGGAAAAGAGAGGACGTTAGTTGACCGCTCTCTACGCTGATGTGATGCAGAGACTTTTTCATAGCGTTAGTGGTCTGTTGTATATCCGCGTGCATCCCAACCTCTTCACTTGGTAGGAGAGTGGACTACCGCAACAGAGATGAATCATTCATCTCGCTGTTACCCCCCAGGTCAGTTATTCTGCTTAAATTTCTGTAGGCTCTTCCCAGGGTAGGGTCTTATATTCAGGGTCGTCATATATTCGGGTATATACGGAAAGTATATAGAATTATGGTGGGCAGTCTGCATTATGTCCCTTCATTCCATTCACCTCCCTCTCCAACTATGGTTGTAGCTTGAAGTAGGGACTTGGGATGGGTGCTATTATTACTGAAACCTGATGTTAAGGGTTGTCATGGGCAGAATCCTAGTTTTCCATGCCCCTATTTTACTGCCTTCTCCAGTATACTGGAGTTTCAAGTAGGGCTAACGGCTCCATATCAGTCATATGTTGTATTGTATTGCCGAATCCCCCGGCCACTATGTCAGTCTGAGACAGCGAGACCTAGGCATGACTGAGAGGTCCGAGACGAAGACAAGAACAAAAATCGTCAAGACTGTGTCAAGACTGCCAAGACAGGTCTTGAGACATACATCACTAGTGAGAGCGTGTTAAAAGTGTCAATTGTGTGTTTCTCACAGTGAATTTGTGAGAGTTGGCAGCTCTTAATGGCGCTGGCTTGGTCAACATCAGCGAACGCTGTCTGTCAAATTAATGTAATTCAAACTAACAATAAAAATGTAATATTAACAAAATGAATATGAACATATTCACTGGTAAAGGTGAAGGGGGGTAGCCTTAAGATGTCATATTTAAAAATCACTTGACATCAACCAACGTTCTTCTGCAGTCAAAATGTCCTCTATTAGGAGTTGGCTTGACTTCGGCTATGGCTCTAGGGTGGTTGTGAAGGTAAGGGCGGAGCAGAGACTATGCCATTTCTCATTTGTTACTCTTGAGTAAACTTTCTAGTACACTTGTTACTCTTGAGTACACTTTCTGGAGGTATACTGCTCCCATCTAGTATGGAATGTGGAGTATTGAATTGAATTTTTGGCGGACATTACACAAGGCACCTTTAACCGTCAAACATCACACGTGCATATAAACAGCAGCTTCTTTCACTATTTTACAGTTCCTCTGGTATGTTATTCAAGTTAGATTTATTTCCCCTCATCAATCTCTTTTCTTTTACCCATTTCAATGATTCAAGCTAGTGAAATATTTTTAGTGAAGCACCAACTGTGTTTTTATTACATTGTCGTTCAAGCCCAGTTATTTTTGTCACTAATAAAATCATCCAGCTGCAATCTGCTCTATAAATAATTGTTGCGCAAAAATCTGGCACACAATATGTAGTTGCAGTTCTGCAACAACATTAAAGCTCATTTTAATTGTTGTTGCACTCAGTCCAAATATAATAAGCCCTGATCACTTCACAGGCATACTGTTGTAAAACAGCTATGTAATCGGATGATCTAAAAGAAAGGAAAGTAAATGAGGTTAACGCCATGAACACCAAAGACCTTTACTGACTAGGCCCTAGTTAAAAAACAACAACAACAACAAAAACAAAAACTACTATAATATAATTAAATACTTATTATTTAAATAGTGCTTGTAATATTTTTTGAATTTTTATTTGGTCAAACCACACATATTCTCAAATGATCAAAAATAGAAACATTAGGGGGAACTAAAGGGCAACACTGAACAATTATAAATTTGAAGTAAACGTGCATTCCTGCTGAATACCACAAATTATTGTGATGGAAGAACAGAAAAGAAAGAAATTGGAGGTGGACGTTTTGTAATCAGTGCAGTCCATTATATAAAAGAGAGGAAAGTGAAGGTGACCACAAAGCTCTGTCTAAATAATACATAACATGGCATCTGTCCTCTCTCAGTGCACACAAACATGGCCAATGCACAAACTCACAGCATGTTTTAAATCACAGATGAGGGGGCAATAAGTGTGAAGTGAGAGGGTGTTTACACTGGACTGCTAAGCATAATACATTCATGTTATGTATGTGAGTACATCGGCACACATTGTAGATTCGCCATCTGTTCTGGGTACCACATTAATTTCTCATTTAAGTGTTTAATAAATAATTTGATACAATGCACTTATACTGTGTAAATACGTGTTTTTATATTCTACTATTTAAAAAATTGGACACCGTTTTACAGTGTCCTTGTTACATATTACATGTTGTTACTGTAGTAATAGCTAAAATTATTCATAAATACATGCAACTAACCCAAAATCCAACCCCAATCTTAACCCTACAGTAAGTGTAGTTAATTGATATTTGTACTTAAATGTATCTTTGCACTGTAACAGACACCCTAAAATGAAGTTTAAGAAAAAAATTACCTGCATGTAATTAGAGCTGCAATTAATATATGTAATTACATCAATAACTACACTGCTGATCCTTTCCTTACACATTAACCAACCCTTAAACCTAATCATATGTAACATACTGTATCCCTAAATATATAAATAACTTAATAAAGAGCAAACATGTATTCCACCTCAATAGCAGTAAAAGTGTTTTGCAATACAACATGAACAAGTGTATTTTACCTAATATTTTTGGATGCAAGTATGTTGATGTATAGTGTGACTGAACAAAGAAGTCTATTTACCCAGACTTTTAAATAGTTTGCTGACATACACGTATCTAGAAGTCTGAGAAAATATGAACCTTTTCATTCAGATGTGCTTCCTGTCTGTTCATCTTTCTTAGTTAGAAGAAATAAAAAGTTTTAAACTGAATCTCTTTTATAGTCCGTTTCTTTTCAGAGGAATGAGATTGCCATCATCAGGAGTTGATGATCTATGGATAAGCAGCCTAATGATGGGTGCAATTCTCTTCTGACATCACTAACTTCTCTGTCTGTGTTCTTCTATTTTCTTTTTTCTTTTACTGGTAGTATTAAACTTAAAGTGTTCCCTTTCGAAAGGGAACTTGCTCTGCTCCAAAACGCTACGGGGAACATGTCTGTGTGAACCGGTGTCTGAAATGCTTATCTAATCCTATTGGCCAGCGACAGCCTATGACATCATCACTAGTTTGACCCAGAAGTATATAAGGGGAGCCTGGAGAACATGTCAACATCTTTTTGTCTTCATGGACTCTTTTGTTTGTACACTTCAACCTGAAAACTCCAAAAAGGTAATCATGGCTTGTGAAAAACGCTTCAAGAAGTGTGAGCATCCGTGTCTTGATACTTGATGACACTACTTGTTGGCTCAGAGCATGCACGATCAGTTCCTGAGGGATCTGCTTATGCCACTGTGAGTTTTTTTTCCCTTGAGAAAACTCCAGTCTTGTCTGCTCTCTTCTCGAGATCTGAATCCAGGCAATTCAGGTCCAACTCGTGCTGAGGCAGAGCAGAGATTGGAATTGTAGGGTTTTTTCAGAGAGCTTGATGAGGTTGAGAGAGTTTTTAATCTTTCTCACCCTTCAGAGGTTATAACCTATATAATGTTAACTAATCCTATATTTTAACCCATATAATGTTAACTAATCCTGTATTTCTTAGAAAAAGAAAGATAGCCTCTCAACAATCCCTTATCTTCTCATTACTTCCTAAATCCCTTCCAGATTCCATCCACGCTCTAATCCATACATTTTGTCACATAAAATGATCCTCTCATCACTATATTTATTACACCAGAAAATATTAGCTCAACATTTTCTGGTACATTTCAACTGTCACATTTATCAGAAATACATTTTGCCATAAAATACAAAGTTGACTTTAATCCAGTTTGTCCAAGCCGGACACTGAAGACAAGCAGGAACTAAATACACAGAAACAGGTGGCACAGATAATGACAATGACTAAACACAGGTGACGATGATGACTAGTAGGTGTGTAGACAAGAGGAATGCTGGGAAGTGTAGTGAAGAGGCGAATATAATCAGCACTTGATTTTTTATTTAATCAGCACTGATTATTGGCTGTTTTTAAAGTGAAAATAATAGCTTAGGCCGATACTGATTAGTGGCCGATAAAAGTTTGGAAACATTACTATTTTTAATGTTTTTGAGAGAAGTCTCTTATGCTCATCAAACCTGCATTAATTTGATGAAATTCAGACGAAAAAAAATGCAATATTGTGAAATTACAATTTTAAATACTTAATGATTAAATATTTAAAATACATTATTTTAAAACAATAAATTATTTTGAAATAATTAAATGCGTTATTTTAATGTTATGATCAAGCTTTACTCAATGTAAATATGGTTCTGCTGTTGTTGGCAGGTGGATTTGTACTAGCACTTCATCTTTTATAACGTGATTTTGGCCAAATGGTAGAAAAACCTCAGTTTCCTCTAAATTTGTTTTGGCTTTCTCCTGTTGGAGTGAAATCAGGGCTCATGTATTATTAAATACACTTTCTCTGTCCCGTCGGCCACAATTCAACACAGCAGAAGTGCAAATTTACTCTTAGTCACTTCATGTGTATTGATTGATAGAACTGAAATTTAATAGCTTGCTTTCACGTGACGTCACGCCACTGCGTTGCCATGGCGCGAAACGCAGATGCAGGGCAGGAAGTTATTTCTATATTTAGGAAGCACTATAACACACTCAAAATGCCTATGTTTTGCATCGTTTACGGTTGCTCAAATCGATCAAACCACGAGGAGTTTTTATTGTGTAACAAAAGTTGTTGTTCATAAGGGGGGAAAAATACAAGAAATTGACAGAAAAACACCAGGAAAAATGCCTTGCAAACCTACGTCTGCAGTTGGGAGGAGCCAAATGGGAAAATGCCTGTGTGTGTGTGAGCAGTGATCTCTTCGTCAAATGTGAATTAATACATTATTCATGTGGCTTATAATTACATTATTCAGGTGTTTAAATACACTTATGTGGCTGTTTGTGTAACATACCAGTTTACGAACTTTGCAAAGTCAAAGTATGTCTGTAAGACGAGTTAGTTGCTGATATCTACAGTCTCGATGGCAGGCAAATCTCTCAATTCAGTTGAAAATCGGTCCTCTTCATAACGTAAGGATCACGTCCAACATATGTTTCGATTTTCTGTTTATATATTTCTCTTGTAATAGCGTCTAAAGTAGTACAGTACGGATTTTCCTCCATCTCGTCCATTGCCCTCTTCACTCCTTGCCCTCCATCTCTGTTCCGAGCGTCAACACAATCACGTGACTGCAAACCACCTATTGTGTTTGCACATTCCATTTACTTATTGCATATTCCTGAGCCAAGCCTTTGCCCCCAAAATGCTTATTGCTTACACCACTAGTTTTAAACATTTTTGATCACATCCAATAATGCTAATGTATGTTTCTTACCGAAAATAGTTTTCTTCTTGCCTATGTCATTTGTATGTTGCCGTTGTCTTACAAAAGCAATTAGCCACTTCTTGCATGTGTTTTGTGTGTAGATGGTAAAATCACTGAGAGCCTCTTGTGGCTTTTTGTGTTGTTAGGTTAAGGCAGATTATTAAGCATGTTTAAGAAGAAAGAGTATTTTAGGCTAAAAGAAAACAGAAAAATGTAAATGTGACTGTGTTCCATTACCTGTTATAGAGCAAAATATCTGGTGTCCAAATCTGATTGGATGGGAAACGCAGGGTCTGAACACCAGGGTAGTTATCAGGGTTCCAGCTCAAATAGACATCCGTCCATCCCTGAACACACAAACATATATCAGATTCAGCAACATTAAAATGTTTGATTGCTAAAGAGACAAACAGATTACATACACACAGCCAGTAAACACAATAACACAATCACACAGCTGGGGTCTGCCAAGGGTACACAGTACACATATGTACATTTACCACTGGGAAATGAAGAGAGAACTACAACACAGAGCAAAGGCACATACATATGCAATACTTTAAGTTGAATATGACATAATGTACTTAAGAAGTCTCTAAATGCCAATAATTCAGTCATAAATAATAAAGTCAACCTATTTAGCCTATAGTAAGAGTAATGTATGTTGACATCTTGCATAAGCTGCGTCTGATTCCAATTCAGAGGTGTAGATGGTCCTCGGCTATATTTCTATAGCCTATGAAAATTACCAATTAATTGTCATTTAAGTGAAATTAGTAAACTTTCAGAAAATTTCGGATGGCACTTGCATCGGAACTCTTCATATATATATATATGTGGGCATGGGGGTGGAACGACCTCTCATTCACATGAAAGCACCACAATGATCCACACCAATTCCCTATGGGCAAAATTAAGTCTTCTACATTTTTTTCTTGTTCAAAAAGCAATTTCACTGGGATATACATCACAATAAGGAAGACTATCCACAAATGACAAAAGGCAAACAACACATTGCATCAATAACTAACAGCATAGGCTGAAATCAGACTTGCTGCATTGATAATTAAAACAAATGTTTCCATTGTTTGTTAATGATCCTAATTAGGAAAAATGTTAAAATAGTTCATTTTAGTTTTGTGTTTTTTGTCATAACCGTTTTATTCATCCACAAAGCTGTGTGGAATTATGAATATTTAATTATCCTTAAACACAAACACAGCTTTAAAATCTATAATTAGCTGTGCTTCCACTGTCGAGCCAAAAGTGAGCGTGCAAGTGCATGCCAGGGACAGTCGTGCTTCCACTGTCACTTCCAAGGCTTGCTCTAGCCTGAAAGGCTGGGGTGGGCTGAAAGGTGAAATGCTACAAAAGAACCTAACTCTACCTGACACCCTAACAGGCAACTTTCGCAACCAACTATAAACACCTTTCAGCACATCTCTTCCTTCCATCGTGCCCATTCAGCAAACTGCAGATATCCAGGCTTATCTTGGTCCAAAAGGGCTTGAGAAGTGGTCATGAACAACTTTTTTTCCTGAGTCAAGACAGGGTCAGGGCTGCTTCTCATTTTCACCATGTCATCATATCAGGCTACTAAGCAAACATAAACATTTAAAACAATTTACATTTACATTTATTCATTTACCTGACGCTTTTATCCAAAGCAACTTACAATTGCTATATAGACCATTTCAAAAGATGTAAACAACACTGGTCCAGAAGCACTTCCTGTTTCAGTTTGTAACTGTTTTCTT
>JAOTRC010000012.1:13969619-13984951 GCA_027497675.1 Cyprinella lutrensis
ACGAAGTATTTGTGAATCAGGAGAAGAGTTTTCGGGAAGTTCTCTTTACGCGCAAATCACTCTCATATTTACTCGTAAATTTACGAATGTTTCATGAATGAGACCCGATGTGTTTTTGTACATATGCAGTGTTGATACATAAGGCCCCTGGAAACTGGATGTGGAGTTTCATGAGTGGAGCCAGTTGCTGAGATTAGTGAGATTAGTTTCAGTGTTGCTTGTTATCTGACAGCAAGGACCATTTCAGACAGGCAAGCATGGAGACAGAAGAGTAGAACTCCCCTTTCTGCCTGTCTGCATTGATAATGTTAGATATGACTCTGCAGAAAAGCCAGTCAGCTAAAATAGAGTTTATCTTGAGCAATCACACAAAAAGGAACTACGTTGTTGGGTCTAGTTTTTACGAAAATTTTTCTCTGACTGCTGCTAATTCATTCACTTTCTGTCCCAGAGCTCAGCTATAATGACGAACAGATTCACAAGTTTGAGAAGTAAGTATTAAACACCCGGAGCATCTTGAATGAGTGTCTGTTCTCACGGTAATTTAACTGAGAAACTGCTATATTCTGCCCAGGCTCAATCTGGCTTCATACATAAAGAAAGTCAAGACTATATTCAAGGATGACTGTTGGCAGAAGTACCAGGATGTTCTGGTGGCTGCTGGGAGCTGGAACAGGTAAGACAGAGGTCAGATGAGTAAGAGCACACCATTTAATCACTTGTGATGACTGGTAGCAGCATGTGTAATTCTTTGCGTTTGTACATTTAATTAGTTGGCATGGATTTTTCATCTGAAGTGACTTTTAGTGCCAGTACAGACTTGTTCTTATTCGTGTGTACAATAACGAAACAACAGGATTATAATCTCAGTAAATCTTGTTTCCAGTCTCCAGAGATTCTTAGTCTTCCCAACACTGTGTTAGCAGCACAGATTCTTAAGTTTCATTCAAGTTTCAATTTCATACACTAATTTTATGGCTTGTCAATGCCATACATAATTTCAATGACCATGTGAGTCTTATCTCTACAGAGTTCTCTGTGAGATGCATATAACTCTCGAACATTTTGGTGGTGTCCTGCGGCAGAGAATGGCGGATCTGCATGTGTGTGAGGCCCTGCAGAACAAGGTCAGCCCTTTGATTCCCACAAAATACACACATAGTCTGTCTTTAGCCCTCTTCAGGCATGACTAGCTGTCCCTGAGGAGGTTAGGTAAATTTTGTGTTTCACAGACTCGCTTTGTGATTTTAATCCCGTCCAAAATGAACATGGCTGTGTTCTTCTCATTAAAAAAAATGTGTTTGCTTAATCCCTTCTGGAAAAGAATGTGAGGGCAGAATTTTATTTTTTTTCACAGCAGTTCTCCTCGTTTACCTACACCTTATTTGAACTACCATTAAATACTGCCTTCTGCAAAGTGACTATCGCTGCATCTGAATATGCCTACTTCCTCACTATATAGTTGGAGAAAACAGTATATAAGTCGAGAAGTGTGTCCGTATACATAGTAGGTTGTAAAGAACCTGGGTCATCTACTTCCACCGAGATTCTAAAGCGCGCATTCAGTGGACACTTTACTATCCCACTTGGCCACTTAAAGGAGTAGTTCACTCTTAAAAAAAAACATTTGCTGATAATTTACTCACCCCCATGTTATCCAAGATGTCGATGTCCTTCTTTCTTCAGTTGAAAGGAAATTAAGGTTTTTGATAAACATTGCAGGATTTTCTCTGTATAATGGACTTCAATGGGAACCAAAGGGTTCAAGGTCCAAATGAGAGTTTCAGTGCAGCTAAAAATGGCATGACGTCAGACGATGAATAAGGGTCTTATCTTGGACCCTTCAAATCATGACTTGAAAAAAGATTTGTTCATTTTGATGAACGAGTTTGAACAGGAGAGTCACGAACGCTCATCACAGAACAGAGGAAGGCGAGCATTAGTGCTTATAAAACTTAAACTTTTTTATGTACTTTTTAAATGACTGACCGTTTCGCTAGATAAGACCCTTATTCATCGTCTGGTGTCATTTAAAGCCCTTTGGAGCTGCACTGAAACGATCATTTGGACCTTGAACCTTTTGGTTCCCATTATATGGAGAAAATCCTGAAATGTTTTCATCAAAAACCTTAATTTTCGACTGAAGAAAGAAAGACATGGATATCTTTGATGGCATGAGGGTGAGTAAATTATCAGCAAAAGTTTTTTTTTTTTTTTTAAGTGAACTACTCTTTTCATGGTGACTTTAAAGTATAATAACAATTATCCATGATATGTGGGTTTATGAGAGTTCATGAGTAGCAAGGTTGTTTTTGTGAATGAAACATTTTCATATAGTAACATTGAAAAAATAAAATAAGCTTTGGACTGGTTTTCACAGCAAGCTATCATGTGACTGCAAAAAACAAAAACCCAAAAAACATGTTTTTCCATATGCACACTATGTTTTGCGACATAATGGTCCGAAACAAGTGTAAGTAATGAGAGAATTTTGTGAGCAATCTCATGAGTGAATGCACGAGAGATGGTTTGCAGTAAAATCTTTAATTGATCTTTAAATTTGATTTCCACAGGCTCTGATAGGCAATTTAGTAACAGAGATGAATTCCCTCAGGGGCATTACTGTTGTCCTGTAGATAAAAACAACAAAAACAACAACAACAAAAAAAACCACATGGGAGAAGACTGAAGCATATCAGCAGTATAAAATATCCACACTCCTTCACAAAGATGGACTAAAGCCCCCTGATGTGTACAAATGGGATTTGCTCAAATGTGAAAACATGATGAGATGGAGAGATGAAACGGAAAATTTCAAGAAACTAATGAATGATATAATATTAGCAGTCCAGGATAATTCAATGTGAATAATTGAATTTTCTTGGAACAGATGATGTCTATGTTTAGATTCAGTATGGTTATGCTGTTATATAAGCAGAATTTCCTTCATAAATCAAAGGAATTCACATTGTAAGCGAGAGGCATCATTCACACCCTCCTGACTCACAATGCGTATGAGGAAATTAAAAGGAGCGTATGTTCTGTGATCTGTGCATGAGATTTTATCTGTGGCAGAGAGAGAGAGAGAGAGAGAGACAATATGCAACTCACATAAATCTGTTTAGCATGAATGAACTTTTTGGGGGTGGCAGTTGTGGCCTAATGGTTAGAGAGACCCTCGTCGTCTTTCAGCCACATGAGTAAAAAATACATTTTTTAGGCCTACATCTGCCTTTTCTCAGTATAGAATGCTTCAATTTCAAAAAAAAAAATTCACATTTCTAGTCTACTATTTAAATGACCAAAATTAAATACACATTCATCTTCCCAGAAGTGAAGTATCCCTTTAAAGCTTCATTACGTATTTTTTTCACCGCTAGGCGTTGCTAACCTCTTACAATAACAAAGGCGTAGATTTATGACGCAGAGATAAGTGGCATCATGGAACCTATCGTCATACCGAAGGATCTAATAATGTTTATGGATGACAGAATACATTGATGTTTTTATCATGACTGTGGTATGAAGCAGGGCGCGATTGCAGTAATGAGAGACAGATATCAGTGCCACATGCGAGTTCCGCGGATATAAATGAATTAGGACAATTCATTTTACTGAACTTCCTGCAAGTGCTGAATTACTACTCTCACAGGTCAGTTTATTTGACAAATTAAACTTGTGAGGTAACGCAGTGCTGATTCGCTTGGTCTGCACTATCACACTAAACTGTATTGGAGTGTGTTGAAAGTTATAATGTTATTCTATTAGTTAGTTTGTCTGTATGAGACTAACATTAGAATAACATACTAATCATATTCTAACTTTTCATCATGTTGAGCTATATAACATTGATTAGTTTTATGTACATTTGCTCACCTGTCTAATAAAGTGTTTGCAAGAGTGGCATCTCTGTCAAGTTGAAGTTTGTCACGGACGTGAAGCTCTCAACGCCACGCTGATATAGATCCTCATTTAGTTTTCCTTTTGTCCCAAACTCTGCTTGCCATGGTCCATAATGTTTTAAAGAAACAACAACAGTGTGATTTTTGGATATTTTATTACAAAAATCTTACATATTGTAGCATGAATGGGCATTTGTTAAAGAATGGGACTTAAATCTCTTGCTTTTTTATCTGAATCACCCTGGCCTGTGCAGAACAGTGATAGCTGCTGGATACACGACATGTCAAGCAACAGGATACAGACAGGGCTTGTAAACGGTCAAGCAAAAATCATAATTAAAAGTTGCTTTGGAAGTTTCTAAAAGATTGTTTTGGCAATAGTGTCACGCACGCATACACACCAAACACAGCATAGAGCACTGACAATAAAGAAAGCAACAGAGGATTTAACACTATGACACTAAAGGATTACAGACCATGACGAGAATGACTGACACTCTTAACAAGGTCCCTACAGGGAGGAAATGATAGATTCTCTTTTGTTCTCCTACATAATCAGAGTAATCTAAGCCATTTTTTGCACTTGTTATTTCTGCAATTTACTATGACCTGCTAGGATTTGAAATGAACAATCAGATGGACCACTGGTGATCACCAGCATAATGCATGCCGGTTAGAAATGCTGTCAAACTTGATGTAATGTGTGCCAAAACACTCTTTTAGAGACATGACTAAAAGCAAATAAAAACGTATTGGCTTTACATCTCAGAAATCATTGGCTTAGAACAATGTGATGTTTAGTTTGGTCTAAAATAATATCTTGTTAACCGTTTGTTTGTGTAATATACCTGTAGGTTTTAATCTGTGTGAATAATTTTTTTTTTGAACATTCTGACAGTAATTTCAAGAATGTATGATTTAAATTATATTTCTGAAACAATACTTTTATAAACACTAAAATGGAGGAAGACAGAATGTGATGCTTAATAGGTACACTGGGACTTGTTCAGCTACTATATATCCACTTAATTGGCCAGAATGAAAATGAAAGCAATATTTGATTGCTGATCCACACGAGAAGCGAGATTTGTCTGATTTGACTGCTTTTCTTTCACTCCTCCCCTGACTGCAGCCGTCTTCTCTCATTTACACTGAATGCAAGGGATTTGGCATCTCAAATGAGTCTAATGTTAACACACTGTAGACTTGCTTGCGAAATGTACAGACCAAAGTATAGGTATTCCAGATTACTCTATTCATCCTAATGGAATAAGTGTTTGGACCTCAGGCACATATCAGCCTGAGGGCAGATGCAGTATCTGGTGAATGTGATTCAAATGCATTTTAAGGCATGGAGAAGACCGTATGATGTAAACCAAGAAAGAGATACTGTGGCTGTTGTGTTCCAGACCAACAATATTCTGGTCACATCTATAGCACAGAAGTCTTTAAATCACGTTCATTAAATTGCATTACTTATTTAAATCTTTTTTCCCACTGGTCAGCACAATCTCATTTCAATGTATGTGCCGTCATTGATTAACCCTCTATTGCCTTGGGGAAACGTACTTTGTAAGCACTCTTAATAAATCTATCCATCCATTGAATAAAAATAAATAAATAAATAAACTAGTTCCAATAATCAAGTAGTTTTTAGTATTTTGACATCAACTCAAATTATTTTAACATTGCTTCCATAATGTGTGCATTAGATGCTAGTAATTTTATTAGAACATTATGAATCTTACATAAAAAAATATTAGGTAAACAAAGTAGACAAAAGACCATGAATTACAAACACAAATCACAAAGGAGGTGAGTAAATAAATAAACTGAGAAACAGATGCTGTGAAACACAATGTGGGGCAGAGTGATATTTCATATTTAAACAGACTGGAACAAGTATATGGCACTTCAGCCTGCCTGGGAAACAAGTGCTCACTGAACCTTTCCTCACACCTCACTTGAGTGCTAGCACTAATGCTTAACCCCATAACAACAGTCAAGGAGACTTCAGAGGGAGATGGGTGATTATGAGATCAGAAAGCACATAGAGAGTCTGGACCTGACAGTGATGGTGTGATGGGTGATTTTTTGAACTTCATGCAAATGTTGAAACATAATAGCGAAGAGAGCATAATGGAAGCATTGTGACCGTGAGACTGGTCACAAAAGAGAAAGCTGGACAGAAATGGAAGAGAAGAAGAGAATTAAGAATAGTGAGAGAGTGTGTGGTGGTCTTGACTGGTTTTGCTTTAGCATTTTACATTGCCGATCAAGTGGCGACACAGTATGGAAACTGTTTATTAAAAAACTAAGTACATAACTACACAAAAATGTCATTAAAAATCAAACAACGCATTAGTATTATTACAATAACATATGTAATTATAATAACGTTTATTTTATTATTAGACATAATATTATAATATTGTGTATGAGGGGATGTAAAGTAACGTTTCCTTGTTTAAATGTTTGACTCACACATGATTCTTATACATTCATCTTTGCATTAATCAATAAATGAAAAGACATTACTAAACTGGTTTGTTTTAATATCTTTAATTGTACTGAGTCAGTGCACGGGCTTTGTTATTTCATTTGGTTTAAGGTTAAAACATTAGAACCAGTTAAGAAACCTCTTTGGATAAAATGTAATTTTAAAAACAACTAAAATTGTTCAAATAATTTTTTTTTTTTAAATTAAGATGACTTGAAATGTTTAGTACCTGGTGTGTTGTGGGAATGGGCCAGCCGACAAAGAGGTTAAAGCAGAAGTTGAACTGTTTTTGTAGGAGTACAAAAGGAATACCATGAAGAAGTGTTCAATTTGATGTATTCACTCTTAGAAAAAAGGGTTCATTGGGGTTCTATATGAAGCAGTGAAGTAGTGTTCTTTGCTCAACTCCAATGGAACTTTTATGCTAAAAAATGTTCTATAATGACAAGAAAGAACCCTTTTGACACAAAGGTTCTTTATAGGCTATTATTTATTCATGTAGTACATTATTCTGCAACATTTTGTAGTTGTAATTAATTTATTGTTTATTAAACTGTTTTAGTAACTTAATGTCACATTTTAATCATGCTGATTTTTGGAGGATAAAACCTGAAATGTCACTCTTCGTGTGATGATTTTTACCCCCATATCTTGAATTTTGTGATCATGCATGGCATTTGAGGGGTTCCAAATATGAAGCGCTGTAGAACCTTTTAAGGTTTTATATAGAACCTTTTCTTCTAGTGTAGATTGTAGATGGGACCCACAAAAATGTGATGCCCTGATCAATGTGACTTTTGTCTTATAGTGTTCGTTTGGCATTAACTAAAATTGTATCCTTGGCTCTAAATTTAGTTTTATATTTTGTGTTAAATGTACACTGTGTAGGAATTTCTCCCATTTTACAATCAAACTAATAGTGCTCTCAACCGCCTCGCGTTTTCAAATATGTGTTGACAACATGTCTTCCAAAAGCACTTCATTTAGTTTAATTATACATGTTCTACTGCCTATATAATTGTCAGGGTGTGGTTCAGGCAGAGAGACGAGGAGTCCGGATTATAGGTAAAGATCACTTTTAATATATAAACAGGTAGGAAGACAGGAACACGGGCGCCACACAGGCTAACATCAAACATCGACCGACAATGACTGAATAAAACTGAGGGAACTAAATACACAGATGAATCAAACATAATGGGGTGAAAACAGGTGAAACAGATGATCAAGACGAGGAACAGGTGGCTGATGAGGGAGTGAACATGGGATAGGGTGACGAGAGGATCCAGGGAAGTGTAGTGCTGAAGACAAGACAGACTGGTGCAGACGGAGGACTGTGACAATAATGAAGTACACAACCAAGCAATGAAAAAAGCTTGTAATTTAGACCATGACATTGATTTAAATGTCTAAAAGAAAGCAGGCAACTTCAGCGTCCCTTTCAAAGTCTTTCTCCTTCATTAGCTCTATCCACCTGGGAAAAGCTATCCCGATATCATTGAGGTAGGCTTGTGCTTTTTGTCCTTCTCAGCTATTTTAGTTTTTTTAAGATGGCGGAACGACATGGAAGCCTCCATTGACTTACTCGTCCCATGTAATTAAAGATAAGGATTTGTCTGCTTACGAGGATAAGTCAGATTGGCAGAGGTAATTTTATACCAATGAGGACATATCTATGAATAAAGACATTGATTTTAGCTAATACTTAATTGCAGGGTTTGTGTTGTTACTGTTGTGAGAGTTTGTATGGTTTTGTTGAGTTTGTTTGTCTTGTCAAATAAAGTTTCTTTTTACTTATTAAACATTTTTGGGTCTTTACCCACCAGTTAAGAACTGTATTTGAGGATAAGCGAAGGATGCCCGTAGATATGAGAGAAAAAGAAAGAAATGGAAAAAAGACAGATGTTGTTTTTATTATTACATTTTTTTTTCAATTTCTCAAGCTCTTCTTTCTCTGATTACATCTTCTGCTGGAAAGACACAGATGGTATTTGCGTGTGTATGAGTGTTTGCTTACTCATAGTCCAGGCCTTTTATGGGGATTTATCTAAGCATGATTATGGCGGCACAAGTTAGATCAGAAGTAGAAACGCAGTAAATTTGGCTTAATCTTCTGGTACACTTGTATGTGAAAAAAAAAATACCCATTTTATTACTCTTCTTCTCCACTGAGGATAAAGAGTAAATCAATTTATATGGAAGCCTGATCAAGAACAAGATATTCTTTGACTCACTAAAACATCAAATCATCCGGTCTAATAACACATCGAGTTGCGCCTCATGCGTTTGGAAAAAAGTGAGTGAAAAGAGAGAGAGAGAGAGAAAATCCTTGTGGAATAAATGGGTCAGCTCACTCTCTGTAGGATTGTAATATAGTCCAGATTAGTGATGAACGTCTGGTTTTAAAAGCTGAATGGCTATCACACCACTCTATTCCTGATGAAAAACAAGATATGGTAGGGGACAGGGCTAAACAAAGCACACTTTCCCTATAAAGTCATTCACTAATGGCAGTACTGGGCTAAAAGGGGCAGAGTTGAGAGAATAGGGGTGAAGAGACTAAGCCTGGAAAGTGACTAATCCCTTATTAGTCTGCTTTCTAGAGCCTAAATAAGGTCACACATTATTTAGAGTGTGAAATATTTACTTTATTAACTTTACATTAACTTTATCACTTTTCCTTCAAATCATTGGTTTCAGATTTGTCAACTCTGTGGACAATCACATGTCCTGTAAAAATCCAGGGCAATGTGCTAAAAGTAAGGCCGTCAACCGATCTGTTACTGATTGCGAGTACCTGTTTTGATCAGCAGACAATCCTTGTTAATCATATTATTTATTTTCAATGGCAATTTGGTATTTGGCCTCTAGTTAGTCAGAATGAACAGTGAGAAAACTAAGCTCGCGTGTTTGGTGAATTCACAAGCTGTAGGCCCATTCACAATATAATACCGCAATTAAGGATATCTTCAGCCTTTTCCATACCGGTTTATTTATGTTACTATGATATTATATTTAATTATTTGTTAGGTTCATATGGAGTATAGTGCGCTGTGTGATATTCATATGGCCACTTTCAGTTTCAACGTGCCGATTATGTTTACTTAAAGCGACAGCGCCAAATTGCGTTCTGAAGTTGGAAAGTTGAGATATGTATATTAAAGCATTATATAGTGTGATGCGATGTATAGTGTTATTTATTTTTATATAACAGTCAAGTCATGTTATGCTAATTATTTCTTTATGTTATTGTAGAACCACACACATATCACACAGATCAACGCATTCTGCAGTGTTCAATAAACCCCTTTGATTTATTGTTTAAATATGTTGTTATGGTGTTAAATATTAGATATCAAATGTTTGTTTATACTAAGTAGGCTACTATGGATGTAGGACAATAGTAGGCTATCACTATAGACCATTTTGCAAGATGTAAACAACACTGGTCCAGAAGGACTTCCTGTTTCAGTTTTTTAACACTACATAAAAGCTAGGATAAAATACAACCAACAGAACATATAAATATGAATCAAAAAGTTAAACAAACATCTTTAAGATGTTTTCTTTTCATGCGAAATAAAGAAAACAGTTACAAACTGAAACAGGTGTTTCTGGACCAGTGTTGTTTATATCTTGCAAAATGGTCTATACCTCGGTTGAATGGATGGATTGTTTAATTGAATAGCTATTCATCATTAGTATAATTGGAAAATTAGGCATAATCAGTAAAATGTTTATTTTTATTTTTCATTTTATAACAATTTACAGAATATTAAAAAAGTAATGTGTTACATATGTAATCAGATGACAAGTAACAGATTTTTTTGTTGTAAATGAACATGACTGAAGTTTTTTTTTTTAATAAACTTACTACCTGTTGATAGTATTTACTCTGTATCTATTTCTAAAATAGTCAATTTATCTAGTAAACTGTTAATTAGTATTTAGCGATAATAGATGCTACTTTTTTTAGAAGGAATTTGAGAAGTGAGATCCATGTGTCTTCCTGAAATTATAGGTAACGTATGTGTATGTATAGTTTAATAGTAAATAAATGTGTTTTTATTTAATGCACATAATTCACTCTAAAATGTTTTTAGTGGATCCTAGCATGACAATTTTGGGGAACCTCTGCTCTATAATATTAAGAAAATCAGACCTTTCCTGTACTGACTGACTGCAGCAGTTTTTTTTTTCTTTTTTTTTTCTATATGCAGCATTAAATGAATGCATGATGATGATTGCATGTGGTCTTAAGACCTTAATGGCTCATGTTAGTCCTCTCCTTTTCTCACTCTTCTGGCTGCCAATCCTGCCTGCATTAAGTGATGATTTTGATTGCATACCGAAAAATCACTAGATGTGCACAAAGAGGTAGAAAATGCTTTTGCCAAATATTTTCCATCAATATCCCACTTCAGTGGAATGCCAAAAAGGATCTATTAGGAGCAATGTATTGATTGCACCTAGGGCTGCTCTATTATGGCAAAAATCATGATCATGATTATTTGGTCAATATTTTAAGTGTATAAGTGATGAATGCATAGAACAGTCTCTGGATGTGCACTAAGAGGTAAAAATGCCTCTGCCTAATCTTTTCCTTCAGTATACCACTAGTTTATTTTTTTTCCCAACTCTATTTTGCAGAACAACTGTTTGCTACAAGTCCTCTGGAAGACTTGATCATTAGATATGTTGGTGCGGAATTGCAACTGAACTCAGATTGCTGCTATTAGTTTCAGACTAGTCTTTAAAGATTTAAATGAACAGGATTGACGAGCCCTATATATGCATCATGCTTAAGGATACCCTAGTATTTTTGCCCTAGTATATGCTGGTTTCAAAGTGTAATTGGTTTTATTTCTCTTTTTTTTTGCGATGCAATGTGCATCAGACGGTTTCAGATGTTGTATGTGAAAGTGTGGTGTATATATATGCTGGAGAACTGAACCGCACGCCAAATACGCATACTATTTTATCTGATCATTTGTAAGTGTGAGTTAACAGGTTCAGCTAGTTTTCCTGTAATTTCTATGAACATATCTTAATTCCATGTCTTGGCTCAAGGAACTCTTCATGTCAAAAGTTAAAATTTTTGTCACTTATAAATTATTTTATTAATATAATTTATTTTTAAATTATCACCCATTATCAAACCTTTAAAAAAGTGAGGTTCATGAAGAAATAGTTTACAGGGTTTGGTGTTCAAGCTCAGACCTAAACCACACTGAACCCAACTGTAATGAATTGGAACACTTGCTGCTCTTGCATTTGAATTAGAGCCAATCACTGCGTCTATGTTCCAACATCTATTGGAAGAGCTTCCCAGACGTGTGGAAGCAAAGGGAAGGATTAATGATTTTTTGTGAGGATTTTGAAAGTAAATATTGATACAATCAGTGTGGTATGTTACTGACATGATTATGAGGCCTGGCTCTCTCCAGTCATTTCCATTGGTGCAAAACATATGACTGCTGCCATCCTCTCTTTAATTTGCATGTTGACCATTTTCTCTCAGCCAATTAGTGTAAGCCGCTGGTATATGGGATTTTAAGGTCATGGTATAAATTCTAACCCTCCATGTTAGCTGGGAGAGTGGTGCCAATATAAGGAAAATACCAATGCCGTTAACAAAGTCAGAGTCAGTGTCACAGAAAAAAAACAAGGAATACAGATTTGAAATGTATAAGGCAATTTGTACTTTTTTATATTTTGGTGAATTTGTGGCTAATTAGTATGAATTTGTACAATTGCATGTACATTTTGGTCATGCCCCACTGACGTTAGATTTGGGGTCGGATATTTCTAAAAACACAACATTGCCCACGATTTTATTATTAAAGAATGGACATGAGTGATCCAGGTATCCAGTAGCCCTTGTCTGCAAATGTTTTACCTTTTAAAGAAATCTGCAGTCCGCATTATAATATTTCCATAATTGGCACAGCTGTGTGAGAGTGACCTCTGTAAATAGTTTTAGGGCCATCCCAGACCTTAAATGGTTAGAAGTAAAACCCCCACACAGATACTGACTGTCCAGACAAAATCAATCTAAGAGCTTTAATCAAGCTTTTGGCATCAAGGGGAATAAAAGAACACCAAGAGACCTCTTTCAAGTCTCAGGAACAGAATGTGTTGCTTATCCAAAAAGTAATCATGACACAAACCAAGTAGGCCTACATGTTTTAAGACAGGTTCTATTCAGAGGAACAGTTACAATGTGTGTGAGAGAGGTGGATTATACAAAGTTTCGTTCCTAAAATGTATTTGGCTGAGTGGTGTTCCAAAAGTGCTGATATTCAGTCAACATCTCACTTATATCAGTCTGCTTTTCTGTGTTTACAAACAAAGATTGATACTTTGGTTTCTTTTGGAACAAATTTCTCTGTCAGCTAAGGCACACCAACTCGTCAATTTTTGTCTGAAACGTGATTTAATGAAAATTAAATGCCACTCAGGTAGCCTATAGCCTAATATCACCAGCAAATAAAAGATGTATTGAGCAAGACGTTAATTGAAAGCATCAAAAGTCAAGACATGCACTTGATGAGCGCGCATTTAGTCTATAATAGCCTACCCTGAAATTATGTTAGCCTATAAATCCCTCGAGAAGGCTACTTGGTTGCTTGTGTCTCATATTTGCGAGCAGATCTAAGGATGTTTAACTATATTTCTGTCAGTGTTCATGCGTCAGTGCGATCATGCCAGATGTTGCCGGGGTATTACGAGGTCGAACACAGAAACGCAGAAACATAAAAACAAACTATGCTCATATTTTTACACAATGAAATTATCCATCCTAGATCTATTTCAGTAAGTAATTTTGTCGTATAGCCTACTTTAGCTACATAGCCTACTATTCACGCCAAGTTACACTGTATAAAAGCAACTCTAGAAAAAAGCAACTCATACGTAAAAGCAACTCATACGATGCACCTTCGAGGAGTTCACTTTTATTATTACAAATCAGGTAAATTGTGTTACGCAAATTACTTGAAAACAGCAGCACCCACCTTTAATACAAAATGACGTCCATAACAAAAATCCAAAGTGTAGAATTCCAAAATATCTTTGATTCTGCATCATTCCTTTAATTGGAAGTTGTCCTCATTCACACAAGCCGACGAAACTTTAGTCTGTCAGCATCCGAGCTGTGTGCTTAGGTGGAACACTTGCGCGCCCTCCTCTCTCTCTCTCTCTCTCTCTCTCTCTCTCTCTCTCTCTCTCTCTCTCTCTCTCGTTTGCTTTTAATTTCTCAAACACACTCTGACCGTAATACAACATTATTCTGTCTATAGCCTAATCAGCATCTTATCCTTATAAACTTTACACAAACTGTTTTTTTTTCTTCTTCTTTTATTTGGTTATCAATCTCAGCCAAGTCCAATCACTATGCATTACAATATAGCTAAACAGTTTGCAGGATTGCGCGCGCTTCTACATGCGTAAAGACGCCATATCTGGACAAGCGCTATCCGCAGAAATAATTTCACTCCGTCGCTTGCTGTGGTTAATATGCTGCAAGCACGATATGATGCTTGTAAAATCTGCATTTAAAGTATTGAATCCAAGGGGAGATTTAAACGCCTCTCATTGGGCAATGTTCTTCATGGATCATTATTTGGTTCAGTTAGGATTTATAAATGAGTTGCAGCCCGAGCGCATCATCTGGTGTTTGTTGTCGCTGCACTAAATCTGAAATAGCCAAAGGTATTTCCTCTCGTTTATCTATTTATCGTTAATTATCGGAAGGTCGATTTTTTTTTTGTGGTTTAATTCATGAGTCCTGTCATTATTGTGCCATATGATATGAGCAAAGCACTTAAGCCGTATTGTTCACGAGGGAATGCGAAGTCAAATGTGTCTAGACTGTTGTAGCTAGGATAGCGCAGACCGGGTATTGACTACAAAAAAGCTTTTTAATATTTTCGATTCAATTCACATTTGTTTGTATAGCACTTTTCACAATACCTACTACTTTTTCAGAAAATGCATGTGTCTGCATTACAAATAAGTGTCTACATCAGAGGTGAATGCATCCAAGTACTCATGTATTTCATAAATGTAGCCTACTATAAAAATTATACAGTTAGCTATAGCGCTTTTCTCTTCACACAAAACTTTATATGGAAGTGGGGAATCTCTTAACTTAAACCACAACCAATAGCTTGTTTTGACGTCACGCCACTGCGTTGCCATGGCGCAAAATGCAAATGGAAGGCAGGAAGTGATTTGATGTATTTAGAAAGAACTACAACAAACTCAAAAATGCATATGTTTGGCGTCATTTATCATTACTTAAATCGATCCAACCACGAGGAGTTTTTATCATGTACCAAAAATTGTTACTGATAAGGGGAGAAATGCTAGAAATCAGTCTGGAGGAGCCGAATGGGAAAATGCCAGTGTGTGCAGTGATCACTTCGTCAAAGGTGAGTTACAGTAACATTAATACAAAGTGGCTATGTTTGTGTAATGTAGGGCTGGGTAAAAATATCGATTCATCAATGCATTGCAATTATTTTCTACACTCTAGTGAGAGCGTTCAGCGTTGTACAAGTCGAGCTTTACCAAAACAGCGCGATGACGGACAGTAGCTGCACTGGCTGCAGCTAACATTAAAAGCCGACGTTTGGGCTCATTTTGAATTCCACTGTAAGCCGGGAACTATGGCTTGTTTCCGCCACAGAATGGAAAATAAAAAAGGTAATTGCGACTTTTTATTTCACAATTCTGACTTTTTTCCTCACAATTGGGAGTTTACATCTCGCAATTCTGACTTTATTTCTCAGAATTGTGAGTTATAAAGTCAGAATTGCGTGATATAAAGTCACAATTGCGGGATATAGGCTAAAGTCATAATTACGTGATATAAAGTCGCGATTGCGTGTTATAAAGTCAGAATTGTGAGATATAAACTATTCTGA
>JAOTRC010000012.1:14071663-14093663 GCA_027497675.1 Cyprinella lutrensis
GGAAGGACTGGCAAATAGCATTTGTGGCAATAGCCAACAATAGATTGCATGGGGCAAAATTATCGATTTTTCTTTTATGCCAAAAATCATTAGGATATTAAGTAAAGATCATATTTTGTAAATGTCCTACTGTAAATATATAAAACATCTACTCATGTGAGTGAATGCAGCACAATCGAGAACAAAAAAATAGACAATTCTAAAGACAATTTTCTCAATGTGTCATTTTTTTTTGCACCCTCAGAGTCCAGATTTTCAAACAGATATTCAAATATCTTGGCCTATCCAAATTTTGTCCTATCCAAAAAAAAACAAAAAAACAAAAACCATACATCAATGGAAAGATTATCTATAATGGAAAGATAATTTATATATCTCAATTAAAAAAAAAATAAAAAATGATCCATGTGACTGGTTTTGTGGTGCAGGATCACATATTAGTCTCCTTCTATGCCATCAGATCAACTAAACAAACTATGAAAGAAAATGAGAAACCAATGAAACAATACATCTCTGATCACCTCCAACATGAACTCTTCTCATTTTCCAAGGGCCTTGCAAAAAAAGTTGAGAAAAAGTTCAATAATTTATTATTGAATCAGTTATTTTTCTGGGTGTAATTGTTGAAGGTAATTATAGCATTAAAAAGGCTGACAGTCAGCAGACTGCAGTGGAAGATCAGAGCTGGAGCTCCTTTGTTCCATTCCTAATTAGCATCACTCTCCATTCGAGAGCACGAGTGCTGAAAATGCATGAGCTCTTATAGACCCGTGCGCTGTAGTCAAACTGCATGCGGGCCTATAGACTGGGGGTCTGGACACGAGGGAGAAAAATATTCTAGGACAAATACAAAAAGCTTAGAGTGTGCTTGTTTGGGTATGTATGCATGTCTATAATGGTGCTGCAGTACCAAGTGAATAAAAATCTATACTGTATGTGCCCTGCTGGAAAAAAAGCATGTCATGGCGGGGTTGCAGCAAGGATGAAAAAGACAGGATTTAATCACATTCGTTTTCTTTATTAAAAAAACTATAACTCTAAATATTAAACACAGAGAACAGATCAACCTGAAAACAAGATCTATAGGGTACAACAGGGCTAAAGGCACACTTCAATGAAAATTTGCTTTTCATTACTCACAGTGTAAACATTGATAAAGCAACAGATTTTGTGTAAAAATAAATCATAAAAGGGGTTGGTTTGCTTTGAATTCTTATAGTTTTATGGTAGCAAGGTGACAATTTATTTATACTAATTCCTTTAGCTAATGTAATATGTTTTCAATAATGTTAATATGCAAAGTTTGTACTATTTTCGGTTTATTTTGGTAAATCAAATAATATTTTAGTATCATTAAAGTATTTTCACTTTAAAAATACAGAAAAAAAATACTATTTATAAAAGCATAAATTCTGAAAGCATTGAACAAATATGGCAATTTTATTATTTGATATTAGCGCTGGGCAAGGATTAATCACGATTAATCTCATCCAAAATAAAAGTTTGTGTTTCCATAATATATGTGTGCAGTGTGTATAATTATTTTGTAAATACATATACACACACATGCATGCATATATTTAAGAAAAAAATGTGTTCTTAATATATAAAATGTTTATATTTATACATAATATTATTTATGTATAAATATATGTAAAGTATACATGCAAATATTTCTCTAAAGTAGACAATCAACTTGATATTTACATCTGAATCTAACATGTCATGTCATTAAATGGAAATGTCAGACATATATTTATTTTAATGTTAATTATTGTGCCTTTCGCCCCATCAGCAGGGGCACCTTTTACCCCAAATGCCATACTTTTATTTATATTCCGTTATTGAAAAACTGTTGCTCTAATTACCTTGAACAAAATCATTAACAAGACCTTTTTTCCTCAAAATATAGTCAATAATGTTATCGATTCTCCTTTGCTACATAAATTACGCAACAAAAATTTTGAAAACATTAAATATTAGAACAAAATAACATAGAATCAACTTTGCATTGCAGTCCACGATAATTTCAAGGATCAGCCAAATTTTCACGTGCCATCTAATGGTTTAAAGGAGAATAAAGTCACCTTTCCCCTGGTGCACCTTTAGACTTGTAGTATATACAAATGTTAACAAAGGGAGGAAACATGAAACAGGTGGATCAAATTATCAGGTGGATCAACTATGGAAAATAATGCAAGTGAAGGAAATCGGAAGGGAAAACGTGCTACAAAGAAAAAACAAGAATCCAACTCAAACTCAGACATAACCTGACAGCTGGGCCTCACTCTCCTAGATTTCTGTAATACAGGAATGTATCTGCTGTACATTTTCATGTCAAAAGGAAGAACATTCAAACTTCAGTTTCATGCCGACTAAAAAAGGGAATTGAGGGCATGCAAAATAGCTGGATTTCACTTAACACCCTTTCCTTCTTCTGAAGGGAAAGCACTACAAAATTATTGACACTCAAATCTCTCTGGTGTTTCTGTCAAGCTCTGAGTGCTCTGAAGATGGGCAGGTAGAGGAGAGGTGGGCAATCAGATGCAATTACATTGGAGGACACAGAGGCGAGATTAGCTAGTCCTGTCAGAGTTAAAAATATAACCACAGTACAGATGCTGAAATGGAGATGGTGTTTAGAGAAGCCACTGTCAAAGCCAAAAGTGAGACTGGGGAAATAGCTGACAGCACAGTGGAGACCTTGTTTGCTCAGGCTGCCAGACTTTAGCAAGTTGTTTGTAATGTTTCTATGTGGGTCATTTCTGTTATATACATTTCTGTTGTGCCCCCATCCTATTTGTCTTAATATACACTACCGTTCAAGAGTTTAAGCTTGGTAAGATTCTTGTTTAGTGTTTTACAGAAATAAGTCTCTTAAACTCACCAAAGCTGACAGTATTACACTGAAAATAGTATATATCTATATGGCCGACAGTGGAACCTCAGATTCCAACGCATTCTCATCCTTTAGCGTCATATGGAATGCTATATGACAAAACGGCGCTATACTACGCACATGGCACCCGTTATCGTTTATATAACACGCGCTGTGATGGGTAGGTTTAGGTGTGGGGTAGGGTAGGGTAGTCTCATATTACGCTAAAGGAATTGTGACGCCTTGGGTTCGCGTGTTATATTAACGATAAAGGGTGGCATGTGCGTAGTGTTTCGCCATTTTATCATATAGCATCATATATGACGCAAAAGGATGAGAACGGGCTGAATAGTCGGATCTAACAACCTATATTAGATCTCATTAAACGACAAATTAAACACAATGTACTATTGTTTACTATGTAACACATCACGCCATGTCACACTCTGCGTGAGTGGTATTTACGACAGTAACGTCAGATACAGGTACTCCTCACCGACTCTAGGGGTCGCTGTTTGACATAAACAGAATTCCTGCATGGTGTCCCTTTAACTGTTGCAGTGAAGTTGCCAGTGTCATTTTATTTAGGTCTATTTTGTTCCATCCACCCTTGCCAGTGTAGAAACTATTGCTGAAGCACATGGCACAATGTTTACTTCTTTTTTCTCACTTGTTGATGCCTTCAAAGACACAAATGAAAAACGTTTAATTACTTGGTGTTGTAAATTATCTAGTGTTCCTAAATATGTTGCTAGAGTCTGGAAGGGAATGCTCATTCCTGTGACTGCAGTCTTTCATAGATAGATGAATTCCTTGGCAACTGTTTCTCTTGTTTTTTTTCCGCTCTCACACTTATTTCTCTCCTTCTCCCTCTCCCCTTCTTTTAAGTAGAGTAGAAGATCAGTGAAATGCCAAGTGTCAATACCAGAGAGGATGAGAATTATAGCATAAACGACCTTTTAAACTTTGCTGATCTTTGAGAAGGCCACAAATTGAGCATCCTGGTCCTTCCTCCGTGTTGTTTGCCTCACATACCTGGACTGTTATCTAACAGGTTGATGCCAAGGCAACTATGATGGATATATCAGGGCTGTGACCAAATCGCATTCCAGTCGCATTCCAAATGGTGCGACTAAATTTTGTTAGAGGTCGCACTGGTGCCCAACTGATAAGAGCTGCCATTTCTGTTGCATATCAGAAACATCAAACTGCAAATTAAACAAAAGTGGAACGAAACCGGTCAACTCGTTTGTGATGCGCTGATCAGCTGGGAGTAATAACAGCGCCATCGATCAGTTCACTATAGAAGAACAATGGTAAGCCCACATTTAATAAGAGTAGAATCTTCCCAATGAAAATGAAGTTCTAACCTGATCTCACGACCAAGTCGTACGGATTCGACGAATGATTAAAAAGGGGCTAATTCGTATGAATTCATACGACCTCACTCGTACGAATTATTACGATTTTGCTAAATCGTACATATTTTACGAATTGCCCAATTCCTATACATTCGTACGAATGACCTACCCCTAACCCCGCCCCTAAACCTACCCATCACGTGGGTTTAGACAAATCGTACGAATTCGTCCGAGTGAGGTCGTACGAATTTGTATGAGTGTGATCGTACGAATTAGACACTTTTTAATCATTCATCGAATTCGTACGAATTGGTCGTGAGATAGGGTAGGAAGTTACGTTTCGAAAGGGAACTTGCACTGTGTCAATTGACAGTAAGGGGAAAGGCCTCAGGCGTGACAGGTGTCTGAAATCACAATCAAATCATGGTAATTCTATTGACCAACGACAGCCCGTGAATCATTAACATACGACTTGGATGTATATAAGGGCATCTTGCAAACATGATCATCATATTTTGCGGTCACTGCGGTCGTTTTTGATCTGCCGCAAATGCTGTACTGTGAATGATCTGTCTCTACCTGCAGATGTGTAATAACATTTTTTCATATGATGTCTTGTTGTTTCTTAATTACCTTAATTAATTATGGTCTTCAAAGTATGTGTTTGTACATTTTTATTTATGACATTTAGTTTTTTTATTAAAACAAATCGTGTTTTCACATTTTTTATGACGTTTAATAAAATAAAATAAAAGTCTCGTGAAAGTGCGTATCTATACCACGATTGTCATTTCTCGTGGCATTTATATGGCAAAATTTTTTTTTTTTGCATGCATATGCTACGCACTGAAAACCCCCTGGGTAGGTTTAGGGGGAAGGGGGTTGGGGAGTTCGTACTTATTATACGCAAAAAAGTGTGTATCATATGATCATATCACCCAAAAAACGTGTACCATATACACGCAAAAACTAGTTTTGGCGTATAAATGGCACGAGAAATGACATTCGTGCTAAAGATACGAACTTTCATGAGATCGGGCTCTTCCGAACACCAGGCTAAAGCGTCCAGAAAATTTGCTTCCAGAATTAGCCTATTTAATAATATTTTGAATTAGCTTTTTTTTTTTTTTTTTTACAACACATGAGCCCAAATCCTTTAAATTTTGTTCACCCAAAAATGAAAATCCTCTAGAAATCTGAACACAAAGGAAGATATTTTAAAGAAAGTTTGAAACAAGCCGCTTTGGAAAGTGGAAGTCAGTGGTGCCCCAGAACTGTTCAGTTTCCCACATTATTCAAAATATCTTACTTTCAACAGAACAAAGAAGGTTACAGGTTTGGAATGACCTGAGGGTGAGTGAATTAAGACAGGATTTTAAATTCAGGGTTTGATTATGTTCTTCTCTCTAGATATGGCACGGTGCCTCTTAAGTCATTGGGATTTTTCACTCATTTTATTATCCAATATTGTGGGTAAATATTTTATGTCATAAATTGTAAATATTTATAAGAAATTAAAATGCATGTATTTTTTATTAATAATTAAATATCTGTAAAATATTTTAAGAGCTGGTCATTTCATATACCTGTCTTTAATGGTGGACCCTCTTTCCTGTTTTCCTGTCGACAAGGGCCAAACTCTTCCTGTTTAGCAATTAAAATTCACAGACTTCATTGCCAAATGTCTGAACTTTCAATGACATTGGGAGCCTTTGGGTTTTGGCCTGAATAATCACCTACTTTTGGCTTGAGGCTATAAACCACACTTCATAGGGATGGAGAATCCAGTCTGACAGTCAGAGAGACTAGTGTCAGGACATTTTATTCAATCACACGTTTTACCAGGCAGAATTTAGATCATGTTTTGTTTCAGGTGTTATGAGACCACAATCCATTAGCCTTAGGGAGAAGAGGAAGTCTCACATGTTGCAGTACGAATATCAGATTTTTTCTGTCTCTGTGTGCAAGGTGGATGTTGGATTTATAATAATGATAAAAAAACAGCAATACTGCTACTTGTGCTGCTGTCATTTACACAAATTCTACATCCTATTACTTACACCATTCTCTGCATCTACCCATTTTTCGAATGATTTCAAATTATTCTGTATTACTTAAAACATTTCTATGGTATATTTAAGGTTTCTTTGTCTTTTTACATGATTTTGGGTCACTTTAGCCTTTGACTTATTCATATTGCCAGCTTGCCTTGTGCTAGACATTGTGTGGGCTCTGATAGTCATATTGGAAGAGAAACACTGAGAGTATATCCAGGATGAGTGGGAAGTTAAGGCACTTGCACCTGGCAGTTTCTTGTCTTTTGGAAAACAAAAAAAAGAAAAAGTAGGCAAAGTATGTAATCTTTACGATTAGCACTGCCTTCACAGCTTTACGATAGAAAATTGAATTTTCCCAGAAGTGTCCATATAGTCAAGAGGTGAATCTAGGTCTTTAATACTTTTTTTTGTTCCAGACATAGCATCATTTGCAGAATAAATTACTTAGATGAGTTAGACTGCATTGTTTGTTTCTCAACTTGATATTTAGATTCTAATGTAGTCTAATTAATTAATTAATGAGTTTCCCAAGAAACTATATGAGCAGTGAAGGAATGCTATAATTTGAAAGTTTGAAATGAACCCACTACCATATTTCTGATATTGCTATGCTTTGCTATGTACTTCCCACATTTTTGCTGCGACATTTTCCTCGTCGAAATCGGAAAAAAGCTCCGAACCACAATTTAAACTTTCATGTCCGTAACACAAGTGGTGCACTTTTTCTTTTTAGGGCAAGAAAAAACACGAATAATAGCAATAATGCTTTGCTTCTCAAGCGCCACCAAACTTTTCATCACTCTTTTGACAATTAATCAGAGTAAGCTTGTATTTTGTTTGGCTTGGCCTCTAATTCAGGAATTGCAGCTTGTCAGTGTCACCCTGACATGAGCATCATGCCAGTTTCTAAAATAGAGAAATCCTTTTTAATAGATCAGCTGTGCCATTGAGTGTGTGCGCTGTGCCGACAGCAGCAACAGGGTACTTTGTTTAAAACATATATTTAAACTTATATTTTAAATGGAAGAAATACAAAGCATTTCTGTGAATAACAATGTAAGCTGTCATTTTTTTGTTTTCCTGAGAGAATCTTGGCTCGGCAATTCAGTGCTTTGTTTAGGAGCTAGTGCAAATACGTGAAATGAAAATAGTTGTCGTTATAGAAAGGGATTGAGTGATTTACAGTATAATAATCATCCTATTTTCTGCCAATAGAATTTGGTTCAAAACAGGTGCAAAAACACAAACAAAAGATGCTGTAAAGGTATTACACATATATTAAATGGTTTTGTGAGTACCTAGTCTTTTATTAAGACTTACTTTGATTGGAAACCAGTAATTTGACTAATCTATATACACCTGCAATGTTTTTGTTTTCCCTTTGTTTTACTAAGAGGATTTTAAATGGTATTGCCTACTGGTTAAGAATTGGTGTACCAAATGTTAATGATCAAAACTGGTCAAAGGTTTTCGTTTTGTAATGTAATTTAGGATATCGAATGAAAAAACGTAGGACAGGACAGGACTTTCAGAAAATTTTAACGGGCTTCAGTTTTCTGCATTGACAAAGACTGCAAAATTAAGGATAATTTTTGGCTTCACTATTTTGAGAAAAGATGACTTTACCCGTAGCGTAAGCTAAACTAACGCAATACTCGTTCCCTCTCTAAAGAGAACTGAGGATGAGGTTATGTTAAAAAACTAGTATGTTTTAAATGAACCCACTACCATATTTCTAATAATATTGTTATGCTTTGCTAATATTACTACTTCCTAAGTTTTTGCTAGGGCATTTTCCTGGTCCAAATCGGAAAAAAAAGCTCTTTGTAGATGCAGAACGAGTTGTTTATTGATTTCATAACCTTTTTTTTATACTACTGTGTTACATCATGATGAGAAGTAAACCTGACAGGTCCTACTAACTGTATGAAATGACCTTTTTGGCTGAATTTAAAAAATGGTTTAAAGATACTCCAAGAATTATGGATAAAAACAAACGATATATCTTTTTTGGAAATGTTCAGGATATTATATTTAGTCTTTCTGTGCTTCTCATGTATACTCCCCACAATTTTCCCTCATTTGATGTCTTAAAACAGGTTGTACATACATTTCAACACCTACATATTATGTTTTTCGTTTCATTTGGTGGGCGTGCCAAGGGTCTCGCTGCCTCGAAACAGTCCCTATCCAGATGGATAGTGGACGCTATTGCTGCTGCTTATGCGTTAAAAGGTCTGCAATGCCTTCTGGGCATCAGGGCTCATTTCACTAGAGGTATGGCCTTGTTGTGGGCATGTTGCAGTGTATGGCATCTGTATGGCAGCTGGCTGAGCCTCCCGTCTACATTTGTGAGATTCTATAACATGGAAGCTCCCGCCTTGCAGGCTAGACTTCTGTCAGTCTAATATGTGTATATTCTGCCCACATGCTTGTGCACAGGTTACTTAAACTGTTTAGCACTCCTGATTAAGGTTCATGGGCTGACACAGGGCTGCCAACTCTCACGCATTCAGCCAATTGAGCCAATTCTCACGCCACACCCCTGATTTCTCATGCTGAAGTGTCAACCCGATCGGTCAAATGCCAGAAAGATGAGTTCATCTATAGATCTACCAGTTGAGCCACTCGTGATCGACTAGTTATACCGCAAATTAGTTAAAATATCCTGTAATGTAGAGCGAGCATGTATGCGAGACAGATAATAAGCTCAACCGCGCACGATGACAGAGAGGTAAAGCCTTGTTTATACTCGACGCGTCCTCACGAGCCTACGCAGACTGCGTGCGCACCTCTCCAAATTGAGCGTTGCATGTGGTCAAATGTGTTTGAACAGCCACAAACAACCGCTTACTCTCCACCTGACTTAATGCATAAACATTTTTGGAAGTGCGGTACCCAGATGGGATTTAAACTTTGTTGGTGTCAGGGGGCCAGGGTGGACCAGAGAGGGCTATTTCGAGGGCTATGTAGCCCTACCCCTTCGCCCTACCCCTCGATTTCAACAAGAATCGGTGGATTGGGGTGGATTGGGATTGAGCCTAAGTCTTCTGTTACGAAGCATAGGAGTCATCCAGATCCAAGTGCAGCTTGTCTTTATTAAACCAGGCAGGGGTCATAAACCAGCAAACACAGCAGAGAAAATCAGGCAAAATCGTGGTTAATAAACAAGCGGGATATCAGGGCAGGCAGCAAACGAACAGGATACAGAAACCAGGCAGAAGATCAGGAACAGATGAGGTCACAACAAGCAGGTAAATACATGGAAAAAAGCTTGGAAATGTTGATAGCAACAAAACAAGACTTAGCCCATAGTGTTGTGTGAGAGTGGCTTAAATGAGTGTTTGAACATGAGGTGCAGGTGTATTGTTAAATCAGTCCAGGGAGATGCATGATGGGAAATGGAGTCCGTAATCACCCAGGAAGTACGTGGCTAATCGTGACAGTTGCCGGGAAACCAAAGTTTTGTTGGAAGACGAAAAACGTGTCAAGCAAAATGGTCTTGCACCATTCCTGATTTCTAACATGCACTCACAGTGTTTGGCATGGTCTTGTGGCTATCAGAGCAGAAACAAAAGCTGATGTTCTCCGTATGTTTTCCCGTCGTCTCCATGCGTGTTCACATGGCAATTGTGCAGGCATATTGTGTCCATTTGATCGAAGTAGACCTGCCAATAGATCCTCTCCTCGAAGAAATCAAATCAGGACAGAATAGGTTGAAAGTGGACAAAAGAGATAAAAACACCAGGTGTAAATGGGTACGTCTCTCCCTTGTTTACTTCCGATCCGATCGACCATAGGGTGACAAGTTCTGATATTTATTTTCATTAATATAAGCAGTCTTCTAAACTGTTTTAATGCTCTCATTAATTTGCAATATAAGCTATGAGAATTTCATCTTACTTTTTGGCAATATAAATGTCAACAACTGCAGCAAATTGCATTTTGCTTAGGCCTCTAAATAAAACTTTTTCCTCCTCGAGTTTGATCTCCATATTCTCCTATTTCATAATATATGTGCCATAAAAGTCTGATGTATACAATGTAATACTCAACAAAATATACATATGCAATCTTTTTCAAGATTTCTTTCATATGATTTCTAAAAGTTCTGTTAACTGTTTAATTTTTAATAATTCAATTCTTCAGACTATAATTTCATTTTCTCTGGCTTTACAGGGTTAAACTGATTTTAATAAGGAATATTGTGTACATATACAATTATAAACTGTATATGAAACTGTAATTATAAACTGTATATGAAAGTGCCGAAATTAAACAAATATTAAACCTAATAATATTAAAAGCAATTATAATAATGTAATCATACTGTACATGGTAATATTTAAAAGGATTAAGTTGTTGCTATAAGGGTTTACCCCTTTACAGGGAATATGAATGACATAGGGAAGACTACTTTGAAATGGACAGCACACCCATGTCCATAGATATATACACTAGATCCGCCTTGGGGTTCTAAGCATGCGTTATGCATTAAAGAGGAGGGGTCCCCTGTTCCATGATGGCGGCTCTATTGACACATTTGTTCCAATGAACTGCCGTAGACAAGGCAACATCTAGTGTTTACAGTATATCTATGACCCATGTCTCAGTGGTTTCCATTGCAATAGAATACTTTCCATGCTAATTTTAAAGAAAGGATTAGCAAAGTCATCTACACTCATTCTGTGCATGCACCTGCAAGTTATTGAAGTATCATTGAAACGGTTAAAAGTTTGTCTCTTTATTATTAAATCTGAGGACCAGGGATTTAAAGTTTATGTACTCAACTGTATAAATGGACTCTCTCGATTCAAGAAAAGTTGAATGTGCATTAAGAGAAAGAGAAAGCAAAATAAAGAAACTGATTTCACATAAAAACGTAACAGTGAAAAAAATGAAGGAAAAAACATGTTTTGTTTGTTTATTTTTATAATTACAATGCTTAGTTTGAAAAGTCTATTGATCATAGTGTTGTGGTGGTGAAGTGCTTTTCGATCACAGCATGAAACTTTATTTTAAGGCAATTAAAATGTGATTCATTTCAAGATATTACTCAAGCCATTAATCAAATGTTCATATAAAACAATATTGAGTGAACTACAGTTTGTGTGTCAAGAAAGAAGGAGAAAAACTTCTTAAAAAAAATTAGTCCTTGTATCAAGGTCTCTGAAAATCATCCCGCTCTTAAAACCCTGTAAACCTTCTTTGACAGAAGTGAATGTGTGCCTTGAAAAAATATAAAAGTGAACACTACATAAAACATATAAATATTATAGTTATACAACAATTTGGCTGCTAAGATTTCAAGTGAGTGGCACTGACAGCTGTTGTAAGATGCTATTACTTTTCAAATGAGAAATTCTTAACTAAGGAGACAGGATCATTGGTTTATAGCTGAGAGTGTAGTGTGCAGAGTACTCTTAAGAGAGGTTCTGTCGTATTGCATAAGTTAGTATAAGCTACGGGAAAGATTAATCTTTTCAAGATATTGAAGCCAAAAAAGTATCCTTAATTTTTGTATTCATTGTCAACACAGTGCAGCAGCTAGCAGACCTAGAGCAGGCTGTCTAACGTGCTCATTGGCAGCCCTGTGGCAACTGTAGCACCCTTCCACTGAGCCCGGCGTGACCCAGTCCAGTCACTCTGGCACCTTTTTCGACAAAGCAGAGGTAAACTTTTTGAAGAACGAGGACGCTTTAGCCCAAATTTGGCCCAGTGGCCGGCTGTTTGCTTTCCCTCCGGTCGCACTGTTGCCACAGGTACTCAAGAGAATTAGGGAAATGCGCCACTCGGTGCTCCTAATAGCCCCGCGATGGGAGAACCAAACGTGGTTCCCGGTGCTGACGCGGCTATCAAAAAGAGCTTTGTGGCCGATTTCGGTGAGGACAGATCTCCTCTCTCAAGCTTGCGGCTCAATCTGGCTTTCCCATCCAGAGCGCTGGTCTCTGCACACATGGTTGATCAATGGATACCTGTTATCCTGCCAGAAGGAGTGATGAACGTGGTTACACAGTCTAGAGCTGCAAGCTAAACTTTTGTCAGTATAAGTGAGATGTACGTTCTGTCCAGATCTGATCGTGCGCAGGCTACTCTCACGTGACTTAGCTCTCCTGGTTGAGCTGCACTATATTGGGTTAATATGCAACATGTCTATATGGACCGGCGCCGCCGCTCTTTATTCTCTTATGTACTTGTGTCAGCCCACAACGCCTTATTACCCGCTTATCTGGGATCCCCGGGATTCCCTGGGACTCATGATGTGGATGCTTGGCAAGCAAAGCGTTGACAAAGGGTTCCCGTTGCGTGAGCTAACTAACGAAATACAAGAGAACCTCTCATAAGAGAACATATCGGTTACCTAACGTAACCTCGGTTGTCTCTATAAGAGGGAACGAGTATCGCGTAAAACTGACGTGATCACGACACAAGCGACTTTCGCTTCAGTCGATGAAAACCCCACTTATATACGCTAAGCCACCCCCATTCTGGCGGGCTAAGATGAGATAAGGGCGCAAGTGCCCCTTATTGGATGTGACGTCACACCGGGCTCAATGGTAGGCTGCTGCAGTTGGTGCAGGGTAGCCAATGTGCACACTAGACAGCCTGCTCTAGGTCTTCTAGCTGCTGCACTGACAATGAATACAAAAATTAAGGATAATATTTTGGCTTCAATATCTTGAAAAGATTCATCTTTCCTGTAGTGTAAGCTAACTTACGCAATACTTGTTCCCTCTTCTAGAGAAAACTGAGGTTACGTTAGGTAAGCAATACATTTTGTCATGTGACACATGGGAGGAATTCACTAAGAAGGGATTGAACTAGCTGATGGGTTCATTTTCATCAAGGAATTATTCAAATAAGTTAATGGCTGATTTTCTGGCTTATAAGCACTCTACTCCAATTAATCATCATTTGATAATTTAATCCTTCAATAGAAAATGCCAACAAACGTTTTATAAAAAAATGTGTTTACAACTTGCTTTCCAAGGTCAATAATAGCACAATGTTAATTGTACCAGGCACACACCACTCATTTTTCAATACACATTCTATAACAAGCCTAATAATTTGCATAGAAAGGTGGTTACCAAAGAAAACTACGGAAGGCCTAAAGGGACGTGGTGGTGGCAAAACCTGTCATGAGCTCAGACAGACACTTACTGTTTAATGTCCAGCTGGCAGTGTGGAGCGTTTCATAGAATTTGGACTCAAACATAAAGAAATGCGGTCAGGTCAGTGCTTAACTCAGTGGCAATATATTCACAAAGGCAAAGTTGGCAATATATTCACAAAGGCTATTCGAACTTCCCATATCAATAATCTTGAGCTAAACGTTGTAAAAACACAAACGTCACCCATTTACAAATAAGTGTTAAATAGGTGTTGTTTGTGTTTTAACAACGTTATTAATTGCACATAAAAAATAAGTAGGCCTATTCTTTACACCAATTATATTGGTAATGTACGCAGCTAACATAATATTTTGTATTATATTTGCTCGCTGAATTTGATGGCATTACACGGTATGACAGTGTGAAGTTTTTGAATATTATTTTTCTAAAAAGAGTACAGTTATTGATTTTATTTCATAATAACTAATCATAAAAATCTTTATATTATAGTATAACCAGCAGGAGAGCAGTGATATGTGAACTGTGTGAACTGTCAGTTGGTGACAGTACAGTGTATCACAGTGAAGCTACTGAATATGTTTAATAATACAAAATGTGCAGAAGGGTTTTGGGATTTGCACTTTGCAGACGGTCCATTATTCGGACTTGTCTCTCAATCGGCTAGTTAAAGACAAATTTATATCATAAAGCTCGTTTTGAGGAGAATTTGGTTGTTGCTTGTTGTCTATGTTACTGTGATTGTAAAAAGGTGTCGTTTGTGTTTTAACAAAGTTAAGCTCTAGAATAATTATACGAGACGTTCGAATAGTCTATGTGAATATGTTGCCAACTTCACTAAACTCGTTAAGTTAAGCACTGACCGCAATTCTTTAAATTTGAGTCCGAGTTCAAACACAATGAAACACTCCATTAACGTGCGGAGCTCTGAAACACTGCCAGCGGGACATTAAACAGGAAGTGTCTGTCCGAGCTCACAACATGTTTTGCGTATGAACGCAAAACGTTTGCGTGTGAAGACAAATAACTTTGTGTGTTAACTTTTTGAACTCTTGTGAACATTTGAACTCTTTGCGACGGAACGTAAACGTTTTGCGAGTGAACTTAAAGTTTCTCGGGGGAATGCAAAAGTTTTGCAAGGAAACGCAAAAGATTAAAAAAAATTAAAATCTCCCATCCAATTTTTTTGCCCACCATCACGTCCCTTTAGGGGCTCCATAGAAAATAATTAATTTGAATGCATAATGCAATTTTGTACCAGCTTAAACTGGATCGCAGGTGGTTTGTGAATAAGATTTATGTTTGCGTAGATTTCTGTGGATAAGATTTATGTTCACCATAGCTAAAGTGGTGCAACAGTTTAGTGAATTCAACCCACAATGCTTATGTTCTGCTGAACAATGTGGATTTGTGTTTGTGATATGTCAAAACTCGGTCAACACTTCTGTCCAAAAGTCACAGGATCGTTCAACAGATATTTTAGAAATCCCCATATCTGCAAAAGAAAGACCAAGGAAAGAGAAAAAACACCATGGGAAAGGGAAGGGAGGAAAAAAAGAAGAAGCAGATGCATCAGTAAACGTCAGAAAAATTTTCCACGTTGAAGGTGACCCTATTTTTAAATTCATATGAAGTTTACAAAACTCTAGAAGGCGTTGGCCTCCGAACACTCCTCTATCATGAATTAAAGAGAAGGAGTAGAGAAAGAAATATGTGACTCACACTTCCTCTGCCACGGGGGTGTTATAGCTCTGAAAGAGTGGCTGAACAAAGAGTCCGAGTGTGCCGACGACACACACCAGGATAAAAATCCAGAGGAAGAGCCGGTCGATCACCATGGCCACATACTTCCAGTCCTCAATAATCTGTATGACACATACAAGCAAAAAACATATTAATCACAACATGTATAGTCATGGTGGGAATTAGGGAATTGAGGATGAGCTTAACCCTGAGTGGTTTAGTAAGCTTTGAACGTGTTTTAGCACAATGTTTTCATGTCTGGTATTGGTATTTTTTTTCCACACTTCAGACGTAGTGTGTCTAGGGATGTAGGAATTGTAATGAATTAACTTTTTTAATGGTTAATGATTCTTTTGGTATTTGTAAGGGATAAATATTTAATTAATTCATTTCATTAATACATATTTATAAACACATTATGGTATAAGGTGTTTACACAGACTTTAAAAAAAATTACAGTCTTTTGGAAGCATAAATGCTGTATAACAATTGGCATATTAAACAACAATACAAAAGAAACAACGTTTAAACAGATTTCATTCATTCATTATTATTATTATTTTAAACAGCAATAGTAAGGAAAATGGTTAGGACCGTGTCCTAACCAGACACAATGTGATAAGATTCCAGCGACAAATAATTTGTCAGTCCAGACTAGATGCGATACGACTGTGTGATGCATCAAAATCAATCAAACCCACAGTCAATCAGAACACCAAGTGGGCGGAATCTCGTGGCAAGTGCACGGCACCAGAGAGTAATCTTGACACCAACCGCAATAAAATGGTGTCGGCTACAAAATCAAATTCACAAATGATATACAATTTATACATTATTAAAAATACATAGAAGTTGAATGCTACAGAGAACAATCTTTGTCTAAGAATAAACTTATTTGTTCACAGTTTCAAAGTTCTGGTCTCCATTTGTTTAATTTCAAGATCTGATGTTAATTATCCATTGTTGCTTTTACAGCTAACACCGTGTCCTAACTATCACGCGGCTTCACATCGTGTGATAAAAGGTATCTTTCGACACAAATTGTGGCGATGATAATCTCATGCACTGTTTATTTAGTGTTAAAAATGTGTAATGGGACTATGAATATCATTTAGTGCACCCAGCATTGTAGAAGAAACAATGGATAATTTAAATCAGATCTTAAAATTAAACTAATGGAAACAAGAACGTTCAAATTGTGAACAAACAAGTGTATTCTTTGACAAAGTTCGGGTGATCTTTGTCAAAGAATACACAAGGTTACGGCTGTAACCCTTGTTTCCTGAGAAAGGGAAAGAGAACTGCTTTAAATTACATTTTGGGGGAACGCCCCTCAGCGGAGCTCCTGAAACTAAGCCAATCTTGATTGATGTTGCATCATTACATCACAGCATACACAAAAGCTACAAAGGGAGGCCGGCACACAACGGCATTAGCTTCTGTGATTAAGCAAGCGCTCCCAGGCAGGGGAAGGAGTGGTGAAGGGACGCAGTTCTCGTTCCCTTTCTCAGGGAACAAGGGTTACATTTGTAACCCGAGAAGTTCACTTTTGGAGGAACCCGAACTGCGTTGAATTACACTTTAGGGGAGCGAGTACTCACTATCCCACATCGAGCCCTGCCTGTCCCAGTGTGAAGCTGTGCACAGGCACACAGGAAGATAGCAAAAGGGTGCTAAGAATAGAAAGAATGTCCAGGCTATAAAATCTGATGAAAGTATGAGGGGTGGCCCATCCTGCTGCATCGCACACTTCTTGAATTGGGACCCCTGAAAGAAGGCTTTAGAGGACGCCATGCCTCTGGTTGAATGAGCCCTCACGGCCAAAGGTGAAGACAAACTGCACACCTGATAGGCCTTGAATGATCCAGTTGCTAGAGGGCTGCTTGGAAGCAGGAACCCCTTCTTGGGCGACCTAAAACGAACTAGCAACTGGTCTGACTTCAGCCATGAAGAGAACCTCTGAATATATAATTTGAGAGCTCTGACAGGGCAGAGCGGATTAAGTCTTTCCTCATCCGCCATCACGTGAGGTGGAGGATGAAAAGCCTGCAGAACCATAGGCCGTGCCACATTGAATGGCACCTTAGGCAAATGGCCCAGCCTGGGATGCAAGATAGCTTTATTGTCGCCTGGAGCAAACTCCAAGCACCCATGGGATATAGAGAGCTCCTGGAGATCTCCTACTCTCCTTAGAGAAGTAATGGCCAACAAAAAAGCCACCTTTAGGAAAGATTCTTGGCCTCAGCCAACTCCAGAGGTTCCAAGGGGGCCTTGGCCAGCCCTTCGAGAACCATTGCCAGGTCCCATGTGGGAACCCTTGTACGAGCCACAGGTCTAGAAGCAACGCTCTCTTTTTGAGCCTGTCTATAGGCGTGGGAACTAAGGCGAAATCGGGGCATAGAAGTCATTCTGCTTGATGCCTCACAGATTTAAACCTAAATCCATACCATAGCCACCATGGAATAACCGATAGCACAGGCCGTTTCCTTGGTGAATTGGAGAGACAAGTCTGCAGCCTTTCTCAACTCTGCAACATCTTCTGGAGTTGGCCCCTCACCCTCATCAATCGCTTTAAAAAGGTCGGCCTGGTATCCCTGCAGTACTGCCATAGTGTGCAGACATATAAGCCCTGCTTAGATGTAGATGTATCCCAGGAGGGTTTGGTTTTTAGGGATGACTCAGCGTAGGGGGAAAGATTATTGGCCAATGGCGCTTCCACCTGAGCCGTCCTCCCATAAACATTCTTTCTCGCCCCCACAATATTCCTGCAATCTAATACTAGGGGGTTGGGAAAACGAGAAGAATTGTTGTTTCACAATTTATACAACTTGTTTAGTAAATTGTGAAAGAACAGCAAACCCCGGTGATGAGGTTGTTCTCTATGCTGCTTCTCTCTTCCTGTCTTTCACAAGGCCAGCTGATGTTTAAATGGTCCACAGCACGAAAAACAACCTGCACCAGCTCCTTATTAGTGGGGACATGGTATGGCGAGTCATCCCCATAATCCCCACCCTCGATGCTGAGCATGTTCGCTTCCTTGGAAGCAGACAACCCAAGCAATGGTTTCTCTGCTTGCGGGAAAGAAGCCGCGGGGTGGGGGGACTTCCTTGCGAGGCGGTAGAACATCGGAACTGGCAGGGGAATCCTGAGAAAGTGCCTCGACAGTCTCAAGATTCCTTGCCAGATCCATTTGCGAGCCCCATAATGAACGCTGCTATGCCATCTCAACTGACGCAGGACCCGCACCACAGGGTTCGCGAGCCTGGCCATCCTCGTTAAAAATAGCCAGACGAGAGTGCAGGACCCGGATTGTTAAAACTTCACAATCTGGACAAGTAGCCCCCTCGAGAACTGCCTGCGTGTTCTGCACTCCTAAACAATGTACACACAATTGGTGTGTGTCCCCACTTGCCATTTCTTTATATATATGTGTGATACTGAGACAGACAACACCAAAATAAGACAGACATGTCAACAGAGAGTGCTTACTGAAGAACAGAAAGCAGACGCTGTTGTGCACCAGCATCCCTTTGTAGCTTCCGTGTATGGCGTCACACGTTACATCATGATGCAACACCAATCAAAATTGGCTTAGTTTCATTCATGCGTCAGAGGTGCTACGCTGAGGGGCATTCCCCCAATGTTTCATTCAACACAGTTCAAGATCCCTCGAAAGGGAACTATATATTAACCTGCTTTCTGTCTATATTCTATTATATGCCGTCGACTGCAATCACACTCGTATTTAGACCACAGCAAACGTGCCCAGAGTGAAAGCCCCCTAAATTAATTGATTGCTAAAAGTTTGAAAATTTTAATTAGACAGACCAACCAGGTGTAGCCTACTTTCCTCAGAGCTGTAAAGAGTATCTATAAAATATACTTGAGTAAGAGTACACTGTGTTCTAACCAGAGGTGATGTGATAAGCTAATCAGAACAGCATGTGGGTGGAGTCTCATGGCAAGTGCACAGCACCAGAGAGTAATCTTGATGGCACTCGCAAGACAATGGTTAAGTAGGCTACATAATCAAATTCACAAATTTTACACCATTTAAACATTTTTAAAAATACATAGGCTGGGAGCACTAAATGTTATTCAAAGTTACATTGCATGCTTTTAACATTAAATAAAGCACATAAACGGTACCTAAGATTATCATTGTGTTTTTTATTCCAGCAGCGACGTTGCAGAAAAATAGAAACTGTTTCTAAAATAGAATCGTCGTATGTCCATGTCGGTGTCGAGGCTGGTTAGGACGAAAACTCTGATTAACATGGAAAAGATACCTTTTATCGCATGTCGCGGCGTTGCATCGCGTGTACAGTACACAGTGTTACGGTGCACGCTCAAGGTAAATCATCATCACTGTCATACCCTACATGTGCTATGTTGAACTAAGGATGTCTATTGTCTTAACCTCAATAATCCGGTGCACTCCTGGGTCGGAAAGACAGCATTCACATAACCAATTTTTCATTCAAACTAAACTGCTAGTGTTGAAGCACCATCAATAAGTCAATAAATCAATAATCTCAAAACCTTTCTCACCCCTTCATCATCATCCTCAATCTTCATATGTTCAGCAATGAACCTCACACCTTCGATAGCCTCATCCACATCTGGGTCGTGTCTGACTTTAACTCTCTGCCTGAAGCCCGACCCCTCAGGAAGGTCGCCAACCCTCCATGCCCCACATACACGTCCAGGGTCATCACCTAAGAAGAGCGAGTCTCCATCCAACCTTATGCTCTTTGCATCAGTGGAAAACGATTTCTGCTTGTGTTTCCTTCTAAACCTCTCCCGTACATTAGACCTTCCCGGTCGTCGCATTAGAAGGAAAGCAGGAAGCTTATGCAGGAACACACGCTTGACCCACTCGGGCATATGGTGGGTTGATGGAGAACGGTGGTGCACGTTGAGCACACACACACTCGTCACGATAGAAAATGTGACCAGCACCATAGTAAACATCAGATACTTCCCTATTAATGGAACAGCCAGTGATGTTGGCGGAACGATCTTCGAAATCAGAAGCAGAAACACAGTAAGAGCCAGAAGAACTGAAATACAAAGTGTCATCTTCTCCCCACAGTCCGAAGGAAGGTAGAAAACCAGAATTGCAAGAGAAGTGATGAGGATGCATGGAATGATGAGGTTAATCGTGTAGAAAAGAGGCTTGCGCCTGATCACAAAGTCGTATGTGACATCCAGGTATGTGAGGTCAGTGGGGTCTTCGTTTTTTCTGCCAGGGAGAGACACAATATCCCATTCGCCGCTGGGTGTGTAGTCATCACGACTGGCAAAATCAGATGTCAAGACAAGATCGAGTTCTGTGCGGTCGTAGGTCCAGGAACGAAATTTAAGGGTGCAGTTCTGTTGATCAAAGGGGAAATTACGGACTTCAATTGCACAGGCGCTCTTGTAGATGGCAGGAGGGAGCCAGAAAATGTCACCGGTGTTGGAGACAACTGCATTGCAGTAAAATGATACTTCATACACACCATCTGCACTGCAAAAGAACAGAATATACATTCTAAATATAGATCAAGTGCATAATGTATAAAAAAGCATTAAGTGTGGATTGTAAAAAGTTATTAGTTGACTAAACTTAAAAAAGTGAAGAAACTCTTTATCTTAACATTTTTAAGTAATAAATTTCATGCATGATTGAAATAATTAAGTTGTGTGAACTTGACAATTCGACATAACTTAATTTTTTAATTTATGTATGACATTTATTTACTTAGGAATTTTAAAGCAATGGGTTTCTTTATATTTTTGCGGTCAAATTTCCCCATGCACTTCCTTGCAGACCCTAGTTTGAAAAACCCATGCACGTGAGATGTTAAAAACACCCCCTTGTCACACACAGTTCCTGATTAATATGAATTAATATGCATTAATTATAAAGATATTTAATCCAGGATCTCTCTTTTTCCCTGTGCCCTTTGAAAATGATTAGTGTACAGCATTTTAATTAAAATTAGCATAGAAACACAATGCTTATTTTAGCAAAGGATTACATGCACCAGTGTCTCTTTACATGAGGAAATGCCTCTTAAGCAAATTAGTCTCATCCCACCCAATTTACCCATTTAAGCAATGAACATGTGCAAGTGCATCCTTCATTTTTAATCCACTAAAATGGGGATTATATAACACACAATGCTTCCATTAGGAACAAACATCTGACCTAGATCAAGCAATTTAAACTTTTTTGCTTGTCATTCATCTTATTTTTTTTCCTTCCTTCTTTTGAGCTTTGTCAAACGCAAAGACGTGAACGACCTGAATGAACAGCAACAAGGGAGTCAACTGCTTTTGCTTTTGGCAACTCTTTAGCATAATTACAGTAACCAGTGTCTTGGAACAGTGACAGCTTGCTTGTTGTATTGAATTTGTCACTAAACAGTGACTGCATCAAAGGTTTAAAACATCCTAAAAGTTTACACGGCTTATGGATGGGAACAACTGTGAACACACATTAGTAAGGCACTAATAACTCTTTCCAAATTTACTGCTCCAAGCTATTACTAATCAAACATCAATACATCAGATGTTGTAATATGCATTAGATATTCACTATTACAGTATATAACTATTCTGAATGTAAGTATATACAGTATTTCAGTGCTTAGCGATGAGAATGGCCAGTATGTGATCCAGCAAAAGTGTTTTAATTATGCAGTTATTTTATAATTTTCAGCATGCATATTTTTAATTGTAAAGAAAACAATATATAAATAATTATTTAAACTGATATTTTAAATATAATTAGATATAATTTATAAAGACTTTTACATTGTTACTATATACAGTATATAT
>JAOTRC010000012.1:14179351-14195820 GCA_027497675.1 Cyprinella lutrensis
AAACTTAAGTCTGTGCTCCAAAGCGTCACATTTTTATGACAGTTTTTTGACATGGACATTTTTGTCCTCTTTTTACCTAAGTGTAACTTTTTAAAATTGATGCACAAGGGTTAACCATGTTTCCATCCACTTGTTAATCGAATTATCTGAAGTTCGGTAAAAAAAACACATGCGAATGAAGCTGGTGAAAGTGTGTTTCCTTCGAACGGCTTTAAAGCGAATAAAAACCTGAACGTAATGACGTCACATGCTGTTTTGCGATCAAATTGGTATATCGAATTGATTTGAGACATTTTAAGATGTTTCCATTCATTTTCGCACTGAATCGAACAACATTCAAGCAAACTTTTGTGAACAAATTTTGTTAGGCAAATCAGATCACGCCATCTACCAACAAATGATCAATATTTCACAAGTTGAAGCCTAATAATGCTTATGTGCCAGCTAATATCGACATATGTATGGGATAATGTATGCGGGGTAGTTGTTGAAGGGGTTGTATTCGCCATAACAACCTTCTCGCTATATATTATCCTGTTTATTACATATAAATCAACCAAATAAATTAATAAATCAATAATTTGACACAAAATGTTGACTTAAAAACGAGTTTATTGATTTAAAAACGAGTATTGCTTCTGCTAAAGAAAATAGTCTGTTCCGTCTCGGAACTGCGTCCATGGCAACGGTGTGTTAGTTAGCAGCGCCGCAGTCTGTTAACAAGAAATAACAGACCACATTCTACATTAGAAATCAACCAAGCCACGTAAAAACAAGCAAAACTAACCCAAGAAAAGAACGACGCTATAAACATTGCTATGATGATGCCGATGCACGTATGCAGACAAAAGCGGAGGTTAATGTGGTGTGGGAACGACAGCGCTCCATAAGTTCTGGGAGATCGTGGTTCACGGAAACCCTTTGGTTGAAGCATCTTTTTGCTTTGTCCACTTACATCTGTCTTTGTTGACATCCGCCATGTGTGCGCAAACAGACTGGCCGGAAAGGAACTCGTCTTTTGGCGTGTTGCAACCATAAAAGGGCCTAAAACTTAATCGCAATTCATTATTTATTCGGCAAATTAACGTTTCCATCAGCTTTTATCGCATTAGCCGTATATCGATCAAGATAAAATCCGATGAGTCCGAACGTATTTCATTTGAGTCGATTTTCATGAAATTTCATTGAATTTTACTTTTTCCATAAGGTATTTTTCATTCGATATCACTTCGGATAAAAACGTGTCGATGGAAACATGGCTTATGAAACCGACTTTGGGGAAAGGCCCTCAGTGCACCAATGCTGATTTGTGCTGCATGAAGTAATGTGTGACGGCATACACGGAAGCTACAAAGGGACGCAGTCTCTCGTTCTCTACAAGGGTTACAGTTACAGCCAGACCGATATATCGGCAGGCTGATATTATTGGCCGATATTAGACATTTTCCAAACTCGGTATCGGCAGTTGTAATGGCCGATAAATGAATATTTCACAAATAAAATAAAAACGGATGAAACACGCTTCAATCCTCTCTCCTTGGCCATTTAAATTGAAAATGTATGTTTTACAATGTGCAGTATGACGTTATCCATTGCTACATTTTGGCTCATCATAGACTAGCCAACCTGACATTGTGGTAGCTTATAAGGCAATGTAGGGTCTAATTATTATTTTATTTATCAGAGCTGTTCTGGTGTGACAATAAAAGAGACAAATTTCTTTTTAAAATGCTTTATCATGTTACTTTAGCTAAGACTAAAAAATAACTACAAATAACTATGGTAGGGAAATCTGAAAAAAAAAACTGAAAAGGACAAAAATGTCCATAAGGATGCACAAGGGTTAATACCCAAGTATTGCTATAATTAGACATCTGGGGATTAAACACATAAAATACAAACCCCGACGAGGAGGCTGAGATACAGAGCTTTCTAGTTTTTAAGATAAATTTAATCTAAAAACTCATTTTAAAACACCTATTTATTTTCAATCTCATAATGTTCAGCTAGCCAGTAAAATTTTAACTGGCAAAAGCACAAATAAAACCTCCTCTTTAAAAGTAGATATGAGCTGACTTATTTATTCATCCATTTAAAAATCAATAATCTGCCTTTTTTGACATTTTTATTTGTTTTGTACTCTTTCTTTTTAAACAAAACACTAACGATACCAATTCCTCGGAACTGGAAATCGCATTCACACTAGATCTGGCATGTGAAAGCCGAGATAGGGCTTAGCCCGCTGTCAGATCCATTTGCGAACCCCGAAATGCGAGTCGTCTCCGTGCCTCGGCAACAGAGAGACCCGCGCGGGGAACGCGAACCGAACCGTCCTCCTCGGAGAACGCCCGGCGGGAGCGGAGCGTCCTCACGGACAGCTTCTCGCAATGCCCACATTCAGCTCCCTCGAGAACTGACTGCTGGCATGCTCCACTCCCAAACAAATAGCTGATGTGTGTCCCCACCCGTGATGTAACGAGGGCAGGGAACCACACAGCGTCTATAATCTTGCTTGCCATAAATAAAGATAGTAATATATATATATTCTTTTCTTGGCTTTGACAAACAACAATAAATAGACAAGGACAGAGTACAGAAATCGCTTGCTGAAGGCTACAGAAGCTGTCGCGGTCTGATCTCAAGGGTGCTTTATAGTTTCCTGGTCAATGACGTCACCTGACGTCCTACTCTCTCATTGGACTGATTGTACAGACGCTTCACGACGCAATCACGCAGAGCGTTCCCATCGCGTTTGCAACGCAGCTCGAAGTTCCCTTGAAAGGGAACAGGTTTTTATATATCTGGATTTGTAATTTTGTAAAAAAAAAAATAAAATAAAAATAGATGGCCTAGAAACTTAAGACGACATTATAATATGGTAGAAATATGAGAATGCATAAATGTTGATGTGTGCTACACGTGCAGGAGTCCAGTGAAGCTGCTGATGATAGTGTACTTGATTTAGTCGATTACTGTCATCGCAAACTCACACTTCTGGCAGGACGTACTGTCTCTGGAGAGAACCCAACTGAGAACCGAATTACACAGGCACAGCTGTTAGACACAGGATCTGTGCAGGTAAAGAACACTTAAGGCCCATTCACACCAAGGACGATAACTATAAAGATATTGTTCTAAAAATCCTTCTAAATATAAAAGAATAGCATAGTTCATACCACGAGAACGGCACTGAGAAATAATATCGCTGGAATCACTTTCATAACCATTTTCTTTCCAGCTGATGAACGATTAAAACAATGACAGCCAATCAGAATCCATCCTTCTTAGCTTGAACATTTAAATTTGTGGATGATTAAATTGGAGTGTGCGTGCTTTGAATAAACAGAACATTATTGTCCACTGGTGTGGTAGCTAATATATAGTTATCATTATAGTTATTGTTCTTAGTGTGAACAGGCCTTTTACTCTTGAAAATTAAATGTAGCCTAGCTGTTATGTTTTTACCAAAACATGCATCTAACGTTATTTATTACTCATTACCAAAAGCCTAATTCTCATTAGATTTACCAGAACTTGTACAATGTTTGTTGCAGGATCTGCAAAGACAAAGTGACTTGTTAGAGTTTGAAATCTCTATCAAGGCTCTGTCAGTACTGTGCTACATCACCGATCACATTGAGAGGTATTACAACTACTGTTCATTTAAAGAGACATTATTAAACATTATACTGAAAACAAATGATAAAAAGTATACAGTTCAAAAACAAATCGGATATAAAATATATTTACAGTTTAAATACATGTTTACTAATGTATGCTGAAATTTCCCCTTCTAATGTAGTTTGAGTTTGAGTGTGCTGTCGAGGATGCTGTGCACTCATAATATGCCATGTGTGCTGGTTCAGTTGGTGGAAAATTGCCCCTGGAACAGAGGTTTGTGTTTTAAACATGTATAATCATATATTTATTTTCGTTTTTATTCAAGAACCTCACACAATCAGAATACATAGGAATCAAATTATAGAACACCAACAATTGACCCAATCCTAAGCTCTGCCCCCTTCGTGCTCACTCTGGCGAGCTTTACACCTTGTCACATAGGAATGACTCAATTAGTTTAATGAGCTGCACATTTTTCAGGAAAAGTGCTCATAAAGTAGGACAAAATTGAATCATATGCAGTTATATCTATTCAAACACTTCTATTGTATATATTTACATTATAAAAGAGCAAAGGCTTGTCATGTGTAACCTTATTTCTGCCACAGAATAAAAAATAAAAAGGCTATTCTGACTCACAATTCTGAATTTCTTACAATTCCAGGTTTATAACTTGAAATTCGAACTTTTTTCTTGCAATTGTAAGTTTAAATCTAGCAATTCAGACTTTATTTCTCGCAATAACAAGGTAATATCTTGCAATTGAGAGGAAAAAAGTCAGAATTGTGAGATGAAAGTCACAATTACATTTTTCTTTTTTATTCCATTGTTGATACAAGCTTCCACGCAGCTTCCACAGCTTTCCACACAGCAACAGCAAGGAATAGTTCACCCAAAAAGGAAAATTTTCCCATAATTTACTTACTCTCAAGCCATCCTAGTTCTGTATGACTTTCTTCTTTCAGCCAAACACAATTGGTGTTTTATTAAATAAAATCCTGCATTGAATGGCATTAAATAGATACACTTGTTAGAGCTTAAAAAAACATGGGCACTATTCAGTTGCATTACAAAGCTGGAAAGGATATTATTTAATATAACTCCATTTGTGTTCGGCTGAAAGAAGAAAGTCATTTACACCTAGGATGGCTTGAGGGTGAAATACTATTTTTTTTAAGGTTAAATTGGTACAGTTTTTGACAGCAAAGTCTGTTTCTTCCATGTAGGTACTCTGGAGAAATACACAGAGGGGAGGTGGAGGCCCGTCCTGCCTGAAGATCAGCTAAAGTTAAATAAACATGATGGCCAGGTGTGGATGGCTTTACTGAACCTGATACTCAAACCAGACTGCCAAAGAAAATATAATTTCAATAGCTTTAACAAAGGACAACTTTTAAAGGTAAGACTTTACATAGTTGCATAAATATCATTGCTGGCAGAGCCATAATAGTGTTCCTGTTGTGTTTTAAATAGATGTACTGTATAGAAACATCTGCATACTGAGACAATACCAATTTAATAATATATTTATGAAACAAAAAATATCGAAAGAAGAGGCAATTATCCCACTTTTTCCATGCTGAATTATTAGCCTTTTTAAGCTCTTATGCTGTCTCTAGAGATGATGTTTTATTTAATGGTTATCTATCTTTATGCTTCTTTATATCCCTCTGTGTGCAGCTTTGTGGGTATTTGACAGACGTTGTGATAGATCAGTTACCAAACCTACTTGATCTCAAGCAATTCCTCAGTCAACTTGCTGTCACAGATCCAGTGGCTCCCAAAAATGATCTAATCCTGGAACAGGTACTCCAGCAAATGCACAAACATACAGATTACAAGTTTGCAGTCAGTAATATTTTTTTTTTTAAAATTAATTAATACCTTTATTCAGCAAAGATTCATTCAATTGTTCAAAATTGACAGATTTTTACATTGTTAAGATGCAAATTGCAAATCTATTCAAATAAATGCTGTTCTTTTCAACTTTCTATTGTATTTCAAAGAATCCTGAAAAAGACGCAGGGCTGTTCTCAACATTGATAATAATAAGAAATGTTTCTATACCAACAAATCAGCAAATTAGAATAATTTCTGAAGGCTAAGGTAATGACTGCTGAATATTCAGCTTTGCTATCAAAGGAATAAAATACATTTTAAATATATAATGGAAACCAGCTATTTTTTTCAGTTGTTATATTTCACAATATTACTGTTTTTAATTAATTTTCATCAAATAAATGCAGCCTTGGTGAGCATAGCAGACTTCTTTCAAAAACATTAAAAATATCACAGACCCTAACTTTTGAACAGTAGATGGTAACACGTCCATTTAAATGAACAGAAACAAAACATTTTCTTTCTCATTCATTTAGGTGCCAGAGATATGGAATAATATTGTAATGGAAAACAGCAACAAGTGGAAAGCCATAGCTAAATTCCAAGTGACGCATGTTTTTAACCCCTCTGAAAGTGAATTAAGAGAACAAGCTAGCAGGTGAGAATTGATATGTATCTGGAAATTTCTATTGTAAGGGATAAGAAATGAGGTGCAGTTATAAAAGGTTAGTCTAACAGTATGCAAATATTCTGTATAAATACCAAGTTCTGTCATGAAACTGATGGGTGCTTAATGCAAACTGATGACATTTACATTGTTTACTACACTTATGTGCGTTTGCGCATTCTGATTGTTTCCTGTTGCATCTGTAGCTAATGAGCTTGGTGTTCAACATTTCAATAACTGGTTATTGTTTACTATAGTAGCCTGCAGCATGATTCAGAATTCCCATTCAGTCAGTCACTATACATTACGTCAATGAATGACGAATTGGGATCGTGCCTGATAGTTCTATCACCTTTGGGTGTTAACATCCATGGCTTAACCTGGCTGAGATGAGGAAAGCCGACAAATTTTGCTTTTGCTTTCTTGACTCCCCCATCTCCCAGGCTAGCCTCTTCAGCGACGCTGTTGAGAACTTTGCCCAGCAGTTCTTGGCGGTACAGAAGCAAATGAGGGCGACAGCCCACATCCTGCCCAGACAGGCCGATGCTGCTTCCACCCACTCACCAGAGGCAGTTCCTACACTTTCGTGAGGGACAGGCATTAGAGATGCACGGTTGGAGGTTACAGCCATGGACTCCGCGGATAAACCGCGGATCGGGCGGATGACGTGACTAAAAAACATATTTTAATTAAATTCGGGCAGGTGATGGGCGGTTGAACCAAATTATGTGCCAAAATTCGTTTTCTATTAGGCTACAATGAAAATATTGTACAGTAGCCTATCAGATAAGGTCAGTGTGAAGAGGTTCAGTGTGTGTGGAAAGAAAAAGACAGGGTCGACGTGACTGGGACTCGCGTTTATTCAGAAAAACAAAAAGAAAAGAGGGGCACAATGGCGCATTAGCCACCATAAACAAAACACGCGATCCAACACTTGCTTCTCAGTTTCGGGTGCAGTAGCCGCGTGCGAAGTCCCAGTCCAACTCTCGCTCTCTCATTCCCGCTGGTTATATGTGGTCTCTCCACGCCAAGACACAGGTCAAAAAAGTTGGTGCGGATGGATGGCGGACGGATTATGAGTTTTGTGATGTGGTTGCGGATGAAATAATAGCCCATCCGCTCATCTCTAATGGGCATATCAGTACAAGGTTCTCCCCTTCGGTCTGTCCCTGTTGGAGGCCGCCCTTGCCCCTCTACGGTAAGTGACATCTCAACTACTGGCTCATCCTGGCCCACTTGCAAGATCAGTTGTGCGGACACAGGGACCTGGTGCTCAGACACCTCAACCATCTGGGGATTCAGGTCAACTGGGATAAGAGCAAACTCTCTCCTGTGCAGAGGATCTCTTTTCTCGGTATGGAGTCAGCCTGAAGGCTTGTCTTAGTCTGTACTGAACTGCTTGAATTCTTTCAAAGGCTGGACTGCCACTGAAAAGATTTCAGGGGCTTTCAGAGATTCCTGGGGCATATGTCATCCACAATTGGGGTTACGCCGCTGGGATTGCTTAATATGAGACTGCTTCAGCACTGATTATGCGGCGGGAGTCTCGAGATTGCATGGCACCATGGTACGGTCCAAGTGATCATCATCAAGACCCCCCCCACCACCACTCTACCTCACCCCAGCTGATGTGGAGGTGCTTTGGAACAGCTCAGGTAGACCTGTTTGCTGCTCCGGACATGTGCCACTGCCATTTGTTTTATTCATGACCGATGGGATTCTCGGCACGGATGCACTGGCACACAGCTGGCCCCAGGGCCTTTGCAAGTATTCTTGGAAGTGGATCCTGTTCATTGAATGGTGTACCTCTCACCAAAAAGACCACCGTAAATGCCTAATCAGAGTCATTTATTACTTTCTGCAAGAGGGGTTGGAGCGAAGGCTTTCTCCCTCCACCCTGAATGTGTATGTTGCCGCAATCGCCGCACATCACAATGCAGTAGAAGTCTGTGGGAAAACACCACCTGGTCATTAGGTTCCTGAGAGGTATGAGGAGGTTGAATCCTCCTCAACTTCACCGTATTCGTTCTTGGGAACTCTCTGTAGAGAGCACCCTTTGAGCCTTTGCAGTCCGTTGACATTTAAGATCCTGCAAGTTCTCTGTGTAAAGCCTCTATCCTTCTTCCGCCCCAGTTGTGCGGGGGGATCAGTTGGCTTATACGAGGCACTGGAAGGCGCAGTGATTGTGGCATTTGTCTTATTGATCCTAATTCATCAATCCCAGAGTACGTCGTGTCACCACAATTAAATGACCGGGCTCTGCTCGGTTCCTCAGCGAAAACTTAGTGAGTGACTCTCTGCACACTTCCTATATACCTGCAGCACGGGGCGTGGTTCGTGATGTAAATCTCACTTGCCAATGTCCATTGGCTATTTCTCTTTACACTCCAAGGTGATTGGGCTCTCAGGCGGGATCTCAATTCGTTAGACATTGACGTTAAAATTGTCATATCCATTACCATGCTAAAAATCTTTTGAGACTTGTCATGGTAGAACGGTTTATCTGCATCCTTCCAATTAGGTTGTCTCAAACATATAATCTGGATGTGATGGAGAATCTTATCCCAGACAAACCCAAGTGTGGAGCCTGTGGAAGAATAGGTGCAAAACGCTGCTCCCGCTGTCAGGGAGAGTGGTATTGCAACAGGTAAAGCAACACATGTTGGTTTTCTGACAATATTGATTCAGGTTTTTTATTTTACTCCATTATGTTACTAATCAATTCTTTACTATACTAATGTCCTTAATTATAAACTAGATGAATAGCAGAGTAATAAATTATAATTACCCTTTCATGTTTTGTCTTTGTCTGTATTTGTTCAGGATTAAATGATTGTTAATTCTATTTGGTATTTCTCTGTAGAGAGTGTCAGGTGAAACACTGGCCCAAGCACAAGCCTGCATGCAAACTCATGGGAGAGACCATACAAAGACTGCAGGAGGAACTGAACATTAGGAGCTGAATTAGAGCACTGCTAAATGAAAGGGATGGTAAGAACACATCCACTATGAACAGTCATATTTAATGGACACTAATGGTAAAAGACAAAAAGATACAAGAAACTGTTCCTGACAGTCTTCTTTCATTAGCTATTCTGTTTGTATATTGTGTTGAAAAAGAGTGAATAGATAATTTCTGCTGAAAGCTTTCATATGTATACATATTCTTAGCAAATGCATGGTCATAAAACTATTATTCGTACACATTGTTAAATTGATTGATTGATAACTGTTACAATATAACCATTATTCTCACATATTGTTATTAAATGAACTGAATTAACTGCTAAAATACATTGGGGATATGATCAGTTTGAGTTTTATTGACACAACATTATTGCATTTGTTGTAAAATCTATACTTTACAACTTCCAAATGACATGAGAGAGACGTTAGGGTTTGTGAAAATCAGTAATAGATATAACAGATTTGGGACTTCACAGTTTGAAATTAATTTATTCACAAACCCTTTTGGAATATAAGAAAAAATATTTGGTTTGTACCATGTAGAAGAGTATGACCACTGGATTCTGTACTGAGACATGCATTTTTAAAAATTGCACACACTGGACATTTAAAACTATCTTCATTATTTTGATGTGGACACACAACAATATGTAAGACACTCAAAAGAAGAAAACAGAAATACAACAGAAACACAAAATCTTTACTCAAGATTATCTGATCTATAATATTCGTTTGTTTTGGTTATACTATTTTAAGGTGTCCTTGTTACAGTGTGATTTAGTACTGTATTTAAATATTTTAAGTAATAAGGTTTAGAGTAGGATTGGGTTTATGGTTAGCTGCATGTAATTATGCATCATTTACTGTTATTATTACTACAGTAAGTACATGCAACGTGTAACAAGGACACAGAAATAAAGATTTGCCTTTGTTTTTAGTTGTCTATTTGTCTTGTATCAAAAGTACTGACATTTCAAACAAAAAGGATCAATCAGTCTTTTAGGACATTGGCTTCCGATAATTTATCTTTATAGACATTGAGTCTTTTCCAGTGCATTTAACGTTCTTTTAGCAAATTGTTTTTCTTCTACTAAGAAACAATTTTGAAACTAATACTTGATTCATTCATTGAACAATAAAATGTAGAAAAAATAACTTTCACTAAAGAACAGAAAAGATAACTTGATAAATGAAGTTCTTCTGAATGTTTGTTTCAGAAAAACCATTTCATGGTTTCATAATCAAAAACCATTGATAAAATATCACAGTGCACAGACTGATATCACAGACCTTTTTGCCCCTTTATATCGCCTTAAAATGTTAAAAAGACCTGTACAAAATCTAGATGTACCCACAATTATGTCTAAATGACATATTTTATAAAATAAGATATTAACAAAATGTATACAAAACTTTCAAAAACATATTGAAAGTGTAAAAAAGAGAACATCTTACTGTTTACCATGTATGATGAATTGTATGTAGAATTTGCTTGAGTATATTCTTCAGTTAAGGTCTGAGTATGTTTTAGTGTTAGAAACCGGAATACATATTTTCCCTTTTTTCCTGTCTTCTTTGTCTTCCTCGGAATCTGACAAAGACAATCCCTGAAAACAAAAAACAAATATAAATTTAGACTTTAAAAATACATTTAAGCCTTAAAAGCTTGAGATACTGTAACATGCAACGGAATATGACTGTCTTACCTTGCTAAACTCTATTTAGCTCCAGTTCTCACCACCACTGTAAAAGAAAAAGAAGAAAAATTCACTAAGACTTCACAAAATGACAGTACTTCTAGTCACTTCATGTATTCAAAGATGAAGAGTCAGATAAAAACTTATCAAAGGTGGAGGAGTGACAGGAAGCCATGCAATGCTACATAAACAAAGTGACGTGTTACTGGAAGAACATGGAGGATCAGTGACAACTGATTTCAGTGAAACAGGAATGTGTCACAGCAGTGGCAGAACAGAATAGTAACTTTGTGAATCATGCGCAAGACTGTAGAAAATGGAATAATTGTGAATTCTTGATGAGTACAAATATGTGTGACAGAGAAAAGTGGAAAGATGGAAATGAGGAATGAATGAGCACAAAGTGAGAAACATCAGCAGTAAAAGAAGCAGAATCAACAAGAGGAACACTGACATGAATGAATGTGTTTGTTTGAAAGAGGATATGTATGGAAATAATGCAAAGGTAGAAAAAATAATGGACGAACAGATAAACTGTTGAAAGATTTTGTACCTGTAGGCTGCATGTACGGTTGCATACCCCTGGGGAAAGTGTATGTGTGTGTAAATTTGTGTCACCAGTCAGGCTGTCTCGGGGGGGCAGAGGCCCGAGGATACCACCTCATTGTGTCATAGGATGGATAGCTGGAAAAAATACAGGTTCGCTTTGAAAAAAACCTTTTGAGTTTTGAAAATTTGGAATGGCAGTAAAAATCAGTCAGATCTAAAAAAAAATGTGGTCTTTATTTTAGCTTCAAAAAACCACAGAAAACTGTCATGCGGAGTATGGCTGCGTCCGAAACCTATAAATGCTGCCTTCGGGGAATGCATTGCAAGGAAGGAAGGCATCTAGGCATGTTAGAATCCAATGATAGCTGAGAATCCTTCATCTTATCGATTAAGGCAGCATATGTATAGTTTGCTTTCTTTGATATCCCACAATTCTGTGTTCCATTCTGTGACAGTTGAGCTAAAAAAGAAAGATTGCGTCTGAAAGTTGCGGTTGGGCATCAGTTTGTGTTTTTAACTAATGTTTTTTTTGCTGATGTCATTTCAAGTGAGAAATTACAATTGTAGTAATAAAATGTTTTTCTTAGTTTTCAACAAAGCTCGCTCTATTTTGCGGTAGATCATTAAACGATGATTAAATTCTGTCTGAAATCAAACAATGTTATCGCCTGATAGGGCAGTGAGGCAACAAGTCAGCTGAATAAGTTTTTGGACGCAGCCGGTATATGGATAGAGATGCATGCTGAGAAACGTATGTCATGCTATTACACTGTTCAATATTTGGATTTCATAAATAATTTTGAAAAATGTATGAACTTTGTATGAAATGTGTTTTTGATTGATTTAGTAAGATTTTATAATGAATTATAACAGATCAATCAAAACAAGTAGGGATCCACCGACATAAAAACTGTGCTGATAGTTACACGACATCTATTGTTCTTGCTTTTGCAAGTAAAACAATATGATTATGCTATTTTGTGTTATTTGTAAATTAACACAAATGTTAATGCCAAATATGGTGTTATAAATATACATTCAATTTAAATGGAACATTTTAAATATAAAAAAAAAATTAATGGAATAGTAATGGAAGTCCATCATAATCATGTGAAAAGCGTCCATACAGCACATACTCATAAAAATGTCCATGCACACAATTGATTACTAGACATTTAGCTACGACTGATGATTTCAGCATGCATAGAAATGAAGAGGTGGAATAAACTCTACCTGCTCATCACGGGGTTGTTTATGCCATATAAAGGCTCACTATGATAACCACTGACAACAACATCCACACTACTGTAAAACAGTGAATGTAAAAGTAAACATCAGCTGCTTGTAAAATTAACATGAGATGTATGAATGAAAGTGAACAGTTCACAGAGTGAAAAAATATATATAAATATAGTATTGACGGTTTCAAAGGTGCAATGATAGGAAGAAAAGTAAAAAAATTGAAAAGTTGAGATAGAATAAAAGAAATTAGAAAGAAGTGTTTGCTTATCAGAAAGTGAACAAAAGGAGAATATGGAAATGAAGAGTGGAAGTTGAGGAAGAGACATAAGATGACTCTAAAAGAAGGAAACATCTCAGTTACGTATGTAACCCTCGTTCTCTGAGTAGGGAATGGAGAAGTTCCATCGGATGTCGACAAATGGGGTTTCGCTTAGAAAGCCTATCTACGACGAGTATTACATACCGAGCCAATGGCAAAGAAATGTCGCAAGGAGTATGAGTTCGGAGAACCAATCCGGGTGGGCCAGTGCAGCACGACAAAAATGACCTGCTCCTCGTCCTCCCTGACTTTGTGCAGGTTCTGCGCAAGGCGGCTTACTGGGGGAAACGCATATTTGCAGCATGCGACCTGCTGTGCACCAGTGCATCCATGTCGAGTGTGCCCTCGGTCAGGGAATACAGGGCCCAATGGGTCGAGTCGTGAGAGGCAAACAGATCTATCTGTGCATCCCCGAACTGGTCCCAAATCAGCTGAACCGACTGGGGACGGATTCGCCATTCTCCAGGGAGGGGCTGAAGTCCCCATTTGCTTCCGACTCCATATGAGGAGGTGGCGGGCGAGTTGCGACATACAGTACGGCGAGAGCGTTGACCACCTTGATGGGTGATGTACGCTACAGTGGCAGTATTGTCTAATTGGACTAGTACGTGTTGATCCTTGAGCAACGCCCGGAAGCGGTGCAGAGCAAGACATACTGACAGCAACTCGAGGCAATTGACTTGCCATAGGCACTGGGATCTTGTCCAGGAGCCCGCGGCAGCATGTCCATTGCATATGGCGCCCCAGCCCGTGGTGGGGGCATCTGTTGAGACAACAATATGCCGGGAAGCTCATTCCAGGGTCACTCCAGCCCACAGAAAACTGAGGTTTGACCAAGGGGTGAAGGTCTGACAGCAGGTCGGAGTAACTTTTACTCGGAGCATACTGTGTTGCCATGCCCACCTCGGAACTCAGTCGCAGAGCTGAAGCATTCTCAAATGAAGCAATCTGAGCGGGAATGGGGGACTGGTTGGGAACCTCTAGCAAGGCTCTCAATGACTGTGCCAGCATGGTCACACCAACCACAGATGTCTCCTCGGTGGACCGGCCCAGACATGGACGGCGTAGTGGCCCAGTGCAGGGGCATGGTCATAAACTGCACCCTGACAGAGGAGGCCAAGGAAGGACCAGCGTTTCCGCGGGGGCCTGCTCTGCCAGGGGTCTGACGACAGTGGGGAATGAGAGTGGTACGGCCTGGGGAAGGCACACACTGTCATCCGAGATATGTCATCCGGGATATGAGTGGCGAGGCTCGTAAGCAGCACGCACAATCTTCTGTGCCCTTTAGGGGCTCAAAGATGGTATACAGCTCTTTGGAGTAGAGATGGTAGCCACAGTACGCTTCTGGGCGACCGAGAACTGTTGGGCAGAGTCCTCGGCCATCCCGCCGAAGAGGCTAGCCTGGGATATGGAGAGTTGAGAAAACAGGATCGCTCTAGGAACCCCAGTGTACCCTTGGCCGCAGCCTCTGCGAAAACAGAGAAGGCGGAAGAGGCTGCAGAGCATTCGCAAAAAATCAAAGGAGACTTCCACAATCTCATGACCTCTTCATGCAGGTCAGGGTAGAAAGGATTTGGGTTCGCTTCCCCCCGAAAAACAATCTTCAGCCTTAGGTGCTCGGGACATGGCGGATGGTTCCACACAAGCCCGATACTCGCGGCGGCCCAGGAAAGCAACTCTGGATCAGACTTGTTATGCTAGCACACCCGAGGATGGCAGCACAGACGAGCCATTGTCTCCAGAGGACTCCAGCTCACCTTGTGATGCAGCGATATACATGATTTCATCAGCCGGGGGACTGAATGAGACAGTGGGCCCACGGGCGGGCCGGCAAACTCACTCTGTACCACACGGGTTGCAATGTGAAAGACAAGGTGTGGACTGAGGATATTTAGTTCCAGACCTGCCATCTTAGGTCACCCTGGCCTCCAGCCAAATATCATCTCACATGGAGAAAAATAGATCGGGGTGTCGATGAGGGGACTCTATTGAGCTCATCAAGTCTCAACCGTTAAATTTCGATGGTCATGTTCCTGCTGGGAGTACGTGACACATCCACAAGCGCTGTCTGAACGCGATTGAAGCCCAAATACGCCAAAACAGCACTCGCGCCTATCAGCTGAATCTATCTGAATACCGCAGTCAGAAATACACAGGCAGATCATCTTTAAAAAGACACGTCTTTAGAAAGACGTGCCGCGTGCACGCTTTTGTGAGAGAAAAGCTTGCAGCAGTGCTGAAGCGCCCAGGAAGAAACACACACGCTGTTCAGTTCAGAAGGCGGGAATATGAAACTCGTTGGAACTCGCCATCACTCCAACACTGACTGGAAGCTGCTCATCTAGAAGATTCTTGAAGATAGTCAGAGAATAGGTGCAGGAGTGAAGAAAACTTCTTGGCTCCGTAGCGAAAACATATCTACATAATGCCGGCAACCTCCTTTATACCCACGAGGTGGGGCAGAGTTGCGCCATGCAAATTCCACAGACCCATGGCATTTCTTTGCCATTGGCTTGTTTTGTAATACTCAAAGTCAAGGGCTTCCTAAGTGAAACACCATTCGTTGTCATCCGACGGAACTCAGAGTGACAACGAAAGGGGACAAGGTTGTTTCAAACACCTGTGGAGTAAAAGTCATTCTTGAATCTTGGTAAAAGATTTTCAGTTTAGATGCAGTTTCTTTCAGAAAAAGCTTGATCCGTTTTATAAGCCCAAATTTCACTTCACATATGACAGGTAGATGGACCTAAATTCAGCATTTATGAACTCACTCATCATAGACGTCTTCAGTGTCCATCCTGCGGTAGAATTTGGCAAGTTTTACCGACATGATAATGCTGGGAATGAGTAACATACAGCATCCTCCCAGACCAAACCAGAATGTGTTCTGAAAAGCACAAATGCACACGAGAACACATTAGCTTAAACGTCCATAAACCGCTCATATAAATGCCTCTTTGAACACATATATAAAAAGTGTCCTCATAGGTTTTAATTTAAAATATGAAAAAAGGAATATGTGACCATACATACAATAGCTTTCAAAAGTCTGAGGTCAGTAAGAATGTTTTAAAGAAATATTCATCAAGGATATAGTAACTTGATCAAAAGTGACAGATAGGCATCACAAAAGATTTCTGTTTTGAACTATTGCTATTCTTAGACTTTCAAATCATCAAATAATGATGAAAAATCACAGTCAAAGTTTCGACAAAAATAGTTAAAATTTAAGTAACGTTAAAGGATAATCCATGGCTAGCATGCATTGGCTACCCGTGGATTATCCTGCTTATACCTTGGTTATTTGCAAAGTTAAAGCAGTAACTGATGTAATTTTTTAACAGACGTGTAAAAATTAGTTATTTTCTAAGATACGGCTCGTTAGTTCTAGCACTCCGTCCGTTTTAAATAAAGTAGAGCCATCGGATTGCTTTTACTTAAAGGTATAGCGGAGGATTTTCTTTTTCCGGGTGGGTAGTCTATTTTATTGGTCCACCTAAGTGTCAATCATTCTGGCGATATGTTTACGTAAGGCCGTCGTACGTGCTCATCTCTATGTAGTTTTCAC
>JAOTRC010000012.1:14196897-14211081 GCA_027497675.1 Cyprinella lutrensis
TAGTTTATAATTTGCAACATAATTGTGCAAGGCGTCTCGGGAGCAAGAGTGTTGTGTTTGTGCATTTGCATTTTTTTAAAAAAAATTGGAGAGGGCGGGTCTTCTCTAAATTTCGGAAAGATCCTCCGCTATACCTTTAAAATTATTTAAAGTCATTATTAAAAGAGAGAGACAGATAACTGAAAGAGTCCCCTCGTTAAAGCATATATACCTTATATAGCTAACTGTATTCGCGTCCAGTGGTAGACTGAACAGACAGAGGCATAAAACTCCCGCAATGTCTCATTTAAAAGAGAAGCAGAGTAGGTCTCGAAATCACAATTGTTCTGTCTTTGGCACAAAAAGTCACTGAAAGTGTTAATTGCCCATTTGGTTGTCTTTTTCGTATTGACCTCATCTTTGTCGTCTTCAATCTTATCTTGCTATGTCGGTGTTGATTCTTTGTGCTGCTTTTTGTCATTCAACGTCTTCCCCAAGTCTTCTATTTCGTTTTGTACTTGGGCCCATTTATTTTTGGCCCATATGCCAAAATCATTCATTTAGTCTACTGTACCTAAATATACATTTTCATATGTGTCTCTCACTCTGTTTGTAAGTGTAACTGTGTTACTATGGTTACCAATGTTCATAGTAGCGGATTAGTTTCGAACTGTAATCAAACTGACTGGAACTACGTGCTCATTAAACAATTTTACTGCACACTTTCCAGCCAATCATAATTGAGTTTTTAAACAGCCCTTGGTATAAAATGTATTCAAATAGAAATCAATCATTTTAAATTGTAATAATATTTTACAATTTTACTGTTTTTACTGTATGATTAATCAGATAAAGCAGCCTTTGTGAGAACAAGGAACTTCTTTCAAAAATATTAAAAGGATAGTTTAAGGATTGAAAAAAAAAAAAAACCCCACCAACGGCAACAGATGGTGGGGCATCCCAGAGAGAGTAAATGGGAATTACTATCCCTTTAATTTAACAGCAGAAATCAGAGCCTGGGAAGTCCACGATTACATGGCTCTGTTAATGTGAGTGTGTGTGTTTGACTTAGGATTGTATATTTCTGTAAGTCCATAGATTTGTTCACACACACACACACACACGCACACACACACGCACACACACACACTGCAATCATCTCCCTTCCGCTGCATTTGGGGGCTCAGAGTGTGAACAGTGACAATCTTGTTCTGCTCTGTGTGTGTGTGTTGGGGCACATTGATGAATATTCTGCACATATTCATGGGTATATCCAGTATGTCTCACAATTTGTGGGTTCTTGCATGTGCTATATGTTTTAAAACGGTTTTGTATATCTTACCACTGAGTCAACAATGAAGCTGCAGGCTACGATCTCTAGCGAGTCCACAAGGTTGCTGATGGGCTTGCATTGGGCAACCTCCTTTTCCAGCTGCACATACAGAGACACACATTAGTATATAACTGATTTAGTTGCAGTGTAACATGACAAAGTGGTACTCTAAAGGAAAATGCTGGACTTTGTCTTATACTCACTGAGTGCTTGGCCCACACCGTATATTGTGAAAAGTATCCCACAATGTTCTTAATGAATTTGCCAGTCTCCTGTGACAAATTTAACAATACAAAAATTGTTAAAAAATATATGCATACTGTAACAGAGTATTTGAAAACTAAGCTATTAAGATATATATAATTCAAGATATTGTCTTAATGTCTTATACAATTGGCTTCTTAAGTAAATGTATCTCGTTTTAATGATGTTTAGATTTTTATTTGTACTGGAAAACATGTAATAATTAAGATACATGTATGTATCTATGGATCAAATGTACAATTAGTAAATTAATAATAAATTAAAAAAATGAAACGTATTTGTACCAGTTTGACCACATGAGAGACATTGTTGGAGATGAGATACTCTGCTGCCTCGATGGCATTCAGGACATTTGTCACTTTAACCTAGAGAGAAAAACAGTGAGAAATATTACCTAATTATTCACATTATAATTATACAGTCCCTAAAATCTATTTGGACACATTATCCATTACTAACCATGTATAAATGTCATTTCATTATCTATATTAAAAGCAAGAGGTATTTATTTTATAGAAAGATGTACATACAACTTTATGGACTTACGGGTAGTTCTCTGGAGGTTTTCTGAAGCAGTTTGATGCTTTGACTTAGAGTGCCCTACAAGAAAAAAAAATCACATACATTCTACTTAAATAAATACTATTTAAATCTCTTACAATCTGATCAACCCCTCCAAGAGTCACTGGTTTCTCCTATGATTCTTATTCTATGAAATCTTTTTAGTAAGTCATGCTCCAGCATTTTCTTTTGAATTCAATTCTTTAGTCATTGCGATACAATTTCACAGCCAAAATTGCTGCCAAATCACACAGTACAAACACAATGGTTTAAACAGACTTGCAAACACAAACATTTACAAAACACTTCTTAACTACTAAAGTTCACATTACTGAAACACGTTTTACAAAGTACATCTATTTTTGTTTAGTCACGTCACATGATACCAGCTGTTGGCTTACCCTTGCTTTCACAAATTTCTTTGGTTCCATTTGAAAAAAAAAAAAAAAAATAGAATAAAGAATAAAACTTAGAATACTTAGATTCTTTCTGTGTCCTCTTAAAACTTCAAACTATTTTTATTATAATTTAAAAAATGACAAAAGTTTTCTGTGAAGCTTTTGTTTCTCATAAACCATACCAGTTTGTGTTTGTTTGTATACATTAAGAACTTATCAATATTTTGGGGACAAATTTGCAATCATAAGTGAGCTAAATATGAAAAAAAAAAAACTCTTTCTGAGGACTTATGTAAAAAGGTATAAAATAATAGAATTGTAAACAATGCTCTGTTACTGTTAGAGTGTGGATTATAGAATTGTGTTTATTAATGAACGTGTGTGAGTGTGTGTGTGTGTGTGTTGTGGTGGGCATAGTTCAGATATTCCTTACATCATGGGGACAAATTGTTCTTATTCGTACTTACAATACTAGAAAACAGCACAGCTTATAAACACATAAAATTATGATTTTTGAATTGAACTTTTAAAATTCAGTTTGTGTGTGTTTTACCATAGCCTGCTCCATTGGAACCACTTGATCTTTGTGGATCTGTCTGATACTGCTGGCATGACCCTTGAGAGCATTCTCAAGAGCCCCACGTCGCTAAGAAAGAAAGTGGGAGAGATACATTGAAAATGTATAATTGTCCCACCCCAAAATACTTTAAAAAACAACAACAACAAGAAAAACACTTTCACTATTTTATAATATAAAAAAACTTTTTGTGTTGTAAATGCACTGTTTGGAATAAAATGTAAAACACAATAAACTTACCAAGGCTAATTTCAGGACTTCTTTCTTTTTAATAAATTCTTTTCTTTCATAAATTCTTTTTTTTATGGTCTTTTTTCTTTTGTCAATATTTTGGCTATTATTATTTGTATTATTATTTTTATTATTATTATTGTTGTTTTTGTTCTTTGTACTGTCTTCTTTTTGTTCACTATTCTCCTTCCCTTTTCTTGCAAAAACTGCTGCTGGAATTTTCAATTTCCTTTTGGGAGTTATCCCTAAGGATTAATAAAGATAAGTCTAAGTCTAAGTCTAAGTCTAAGGACTAGTATTTTATTTATATGAAATTTAATTCAATAATACATTTCAAATTTATTTAGTATTGTGATATTGTTAGGCGAGACTTGTAACTTGTGAAAATCGGTATAAATAATTTTCATTCAAGCTTACTTCACTCTTTGTTTAGATAATAGATTTAAAATTGTAATATTTTATGACAAATGTTTATATTTTAAAATTTAACGACTTTATTTAAATAGGACATCATCAGCATTAAACGCCATGTATTGTTACAGGACAGAACACAGACAGGAAAGACCAGACACAGCACAAATCAGCTACAATTATAAGCCAAAGAAAAATGATAGGTTTTGAATTTTGCTTTAAACTCATGCAGAAATATCATTCTTCTGTAAAATACCTAAACTTGCAAGACTTGTTGATTTATATAAACAATGTCTATGACAATATCTATTACTATCTATACTATAAACAATATCTATTAATGAATAAGCTCACTCCTCGGACTAACATTTTATGCCCAAGTGCTGTAAAAGGCCCTCAGTCATATTCCCATTAGCACACACACACTGTAGCTCCACACACATCCTGAAGCTGTGTGTTTTCACCTCATGAATGCAGTGCCTGTGTCCCTCTACACTGGAGGGGAGATTGCCATATAAAGTTTCAAAATGTTCCAGAGACTGACCACTCAGTGTTAACTGACATGTCTCACTTTGTAAATAATATCTGACCTACTGAACTGCTAATATCTTCACATGTTTTAAACTAAGACACTAAGTGGCTGGCATTTTTACCAGTTGAAAGTGAATTTTATTTGACTCACCAGTTGGTCTGCTTGAGCTTCAAGATCATTTGCGTAGGACAAAAGATCCACAACCGTCACTCCTTTATTCACCTGTCAATGAAATCATCCTTAAAGGGTGTTCTACCGTTGTGCCTGTAAGTGTCTATGAGAGTGCGAGGGTTACCTCAGTCAGATAAGCCTGATAGTCGATTTCTCCAATGCCTGTGTTGGCGAAGTCAATGAGGTTATCTTTGCCCTCCTGTTCCAGAAGAAGCATTCCCTGGAGATCCACATTCACGCTATTAAATATCTTGGCAATTTCCATGTTATACTGTTAAGAAATCACAAACACGTGGTTAGGGTATTGATGTCATGTTCAGTGTATACAAAAAAAAAAATGTGAAATGCTTTTTGTTTTTTCACACACCACTGTGGCATTGAGAAACCTGTTGAAGTTGAACTTGGTCTCCAGTTGTAATGCTGAATATAAACCATTATTCTCATAACAATCTCTATGAGCAAGAGAAAGAGTAAAAAAGAGATGTAAATCAACACAGTAAATCAATCTTCTCAAAGAGAAAACAGACTTTAATGTCAAATAAATTATTTATTACAGATATAGTTCATCCAAAAACTTGTTCCAAACTCATCTTCGAAACACAACTGAAGATATGTTTTAATAAAACCTGAGCAATGTTGACAAAGTTTTTGTTAACTTTTTAAAGGGCCTAAATATATTTGAAATGTATATATAATATAGTTCAAAGATGAACGAAAGTCTTTTGGGTTTGGAATGACACAAGGTTAATTATGACCGCATCTTCAGTTTTGGGTGTGCTAAAGATTTAAAATAACTTCTTCTCATTGATCTTTAGCATTGATCTTTGCTCACTTACCTGTACATACTGCCGATAGTAAGGTCGATGTTTGGATCTTGAAACAGCATGCCAGGAAGGACGTTCTTTTTGGCAGGATGGACCATGTATGGTGTGTCAATAATCTGCACAGCAATAAAAAATACAAATTAAATTCAAAGGAGTCAATTTTCCATAATGCTAATCAGTATATTTTGGCACCACTTTATTTTACAGTGTCAGTAAGTATCTTATATGTACTTACGTACTATAGTAATAACAGTAAAGTAATAACACTAAACCAAACCCTAACCTTAGTTATATAGTAAGTACATGTTGTTAATTAATATTACTCAGTACTTATTTGTAAAATTACACTGTAACACATGTAATAAAGTGTAACCACAGTTTCCTTGGTAAACCCGTTACATCTACATACAATAGTGAAATTGTTAAATTATGTGCATGTAACTAAACCTAACCCTATATTAAGTACATGTTGTCAATTAATATTACTCAGTACTTAATTGTATTCTGTACTGTAATAAGGACATCTTAAAGGAAAGTGTTTTTTTTTTTTCTTAAAGATTTATTTTTGCCTTTTTTATGTATAGTATATAGTGAAAAGTGGACAGGAAGAGAAGTGAGAGAGAGAGAGGGGACAGGATTGGAAAGATCTGATCTAAACTGGTGCAACTGTGCTGCGTGTTGGAGACTTTTGCCACAGCTAGTTTTTTTTTTACAGTTACATTATAAACTTTGAAAATCAAATTGGGTCACACTTTTTATTTTGTCTTTTTACTACTATGTACTTACATTAAAAAACGTTAGGTACAATGCACTAATTGTGTTCATGTTGCCACTACTGAGGTGAGATAAGTGGCAATGTAAATATGTATGTACATAATAAATGTGTGTACAATTTTTGTTAACCATAGAGTTTTGTGCCAGTACCTTAAAAATCTGTCTGTTAGCCAGCGGCTCACACAAAAGCTTCTCTATGTTTCCTCCAACAACAAATGTGGTGACTACAACTCCCATGAGCACCCAAGAGAAGATGAAGCTGAAGCCTACAGAGCTGCTCAGCAACAGAGCAAAAAAGTGAAAAAGAGAAGTTAGTATCTAACTTAACTATAATCAAATATAATTTGATATGCACTTTTAGGGAAGGTGTTGTGTAGATAAGTAATAATAATAATAATTTGTTACATTTATATAGCACTTTTCTTGGTACTCAAAGCGCTTTACTTATGGAAGGGGAAATCTCAACTACCACCAATGTGCAGCATCCATGGATGATGCGACGGCAGCCATTTTGTGCCAGAACCCCCACCACACACTTATGGGTGGAGAGGAGAGTGATGAAGCCAATCAGTATATACCGTGGGACCAAAAAGTATTTAGTCAGCCTCTGATTGAGCAAGTTCTCCTACTTAATGACGAGTAATTTTCATCATAGGTACACTTCAACTATGAGAGACAAAATGAGAAATCCAGGAAATCACATTGTAGGATTTTTAAAGGGGTGGTAAAACAAGCTTGATTGTGTTTGTGGGGTGCACTGTAACATGTGTTCATGCTTCGTTTTTAAAAAACGTCATTATTTTTCATGTTTTACCTTTATTCTACACTGCTCTGTCCCTTTAAAGACTTTGCAGAAAAACAGCCCCAAAGCATGATGTTTCCCATGCTTCACAGGTATGTTTTTCTTGGGATGCAACTCTGCATTCTTCTTCCTTCAAACACGACGAGTTGATATTTTTTACCAAAAAGTTTTATTCTGGACATGTACTGGCTTAAGCAGGAGGAAACATCTGGCACTGCAGGATTTGAGTCCCTCTCGGTGTAGTGTGTTACTTGAGGTAGTATTTGTTACTTTGGTACCAGCTCTCTCCAGGTCATTCATCAGGTCCCTCCGTGTAGTTCTGAGATTTTTGCTCATCATTCTCATGATCATTTTGACTCCATTTTCTTACAATTGATTTTTTCACACCAAGCTGCTTGCCTATTGTAGAGGTGCCATTAATAAAGGTAACGAGAGGATGACAGAAGAGCTTCTTAAAGAAGTCGTTACAAGTCTGTGAGAGCCAGAAATTTTGCTGGTTTGTGGGTGGTGACCAAATACTTATGTTTCACCATAATTTACAAATAAATGTGATTTCCTGGATTTTGTTTTCTCATTTTGTCTCTCATAGTTGAAGTGTACCTATGATGAAAATCTCTCATCATTCTAAGTAGGAGAACTTGCACAATCAGTGGCTGACTAAATACTTTTTGGCCCCACTGTGTGGGGATAATTAGTAGGCCATAATGGACAGAGGCCTATGGGCAATTTTTGCCAGGCTGTGCTTTATGTATTTAAGTATTATGGTATATATTGTTTTGGTGTTTCCGTGGTAACTCACGCCATCAGCAGGTTTCCTCCAGTGTTGGACAGACATCCACGTGTGGTGGGAGTGGCATTTTTATCATAGCCACATGATCCACACAGCAAACCCAGGAAATTAAAGGCCAGAACCAGCACAACCATACAGCAGATCACTACACACCCTATCCATCTAGAGACACAAAGATAGAGATAAAGAGATATTGAGTGAAAGTGAGAGTGTACAGTGTGACTGCAAGATTTTTGTTCAATTTTTAAAAAATAAATCAGGCCTAATACATAATACATTCAACAAGAACGCATTACACATTTTTGGAATTGCTTACATACTCCTATCAAACTGTTAAACTTAAGTTCAAAACCTAACATAATACAAAAGTGAATAAGACAGCAATTTGTTACATTTCTGTAGTAATACGATATTGAAATATATTACGAATAAAAAAAAGAAATACTATTAATACAATTAGATGTAGCTGAACATCTATGTTAACCTTTCAATTTCATTACCATCTCTACAAAAGGGGAAACATTAGTAATTAATAATTTTATACTGTTATGAAAACATGGGCTATTTAACATACTGTAATGAATTACAAGCAGTAGAGAGTGTCATTCTTGTTTTGCAAAGAAACTATACAAAATAATATCGTATAATGCTGACTGTTGTTCGTGTTTTTTTTTTTATGTCACTGCGGCAAGTGTGTTTGTTAGGAGAAAAATTAAATTTGTTAGTGTTATGGAAGAATGACTTGCTAATGTTGCGGAACTTATGCTTAACTTAGTATTCTACAGAAGTACCTATAGAAGTCCAGCTGGTCGATCTGGGGGTAGTAAGTCTCAATGTTCTTCTGGCTCTCTGTCAGGAACTTTGTGAAGTTCTCAAGTGCTGGTTCTAATGGGAACATCTTTGTGAATCCAATTATCTCACCACAAGTCTTATCCAGCAGCCCTTTCACTTCTTTAATGGAGAGAGACACACAGAAAGATTAAGTGAATATGTGTTTGGGAATATAGAGATGTGATAAATAAACTTATATAAAATATAAAAACACAGTATTTGAGGCACACTTACTGGGTAGAGCTTCATTTTTTAAAAGACAGACCGGTTTCCAAATGCAAAGGAACATATAAGAGAACAAAATAAACTTTCGTTTTTTGGTGATTTCTTAAGTTTAAGAGAACAAATAAAGTTAACATGTTGAGTACAGATAGATGCTCAGTTGAAAAACCTAATGAGTCTCCTATATGAAGGCACAGCATTAAGGCATCATAGGCAGCACTCCCTACAGTATGTCTCTAAGTCAACAGACAAGGTTTTGGCACCAAGCTAGATTGATGAATAAAGAGAATGCCCTCACCTGACACAATTCCTTTTGTCTGTTCCCTGACCATCCTTGGTGTGTCATTAAAGGAGGCATAGCCCTGGAAGAGATAAACAAAAAGAAAAGGTGGTGAGGAAACTGTCACAATACATTATGGGGGAATTAGTGGGTGCATGATAGAGATAGACCCATCTGACCTTCTGTACAATATTGCTGAGGTCCGTTTCAAGCACAGCGTCCAGATTGGCCAAAGGTGCCTCAACCTCAGGCAACTATTGGATGTCACACAGGAGTCACAAATAAACCACACAGACCAACATACTGTACAATTGTACAATATTCAACATATAACAAACATATAAAGCAGATTTTTAGTACTTTGGTGAAATGTCAGTTAATGAAAAACAAGGTTGTTGTTTTTTTAACATAAATTTAAGTCCCTCTGATGATTTTTTTTGTCATAAATTTAAGTTCTGTAAAAGCTAAAAAGTAGCACATAAACTGGGATAAAAGAAGGGCTGTGCGTGTTAGTGTTACCCCAATAAAGTTTGCGCTGAGAGCGAGCTGGCTGAGTGTTCCGCGGATGTTGCTGCAGGTGTGTGCTACGTCTCCATTAGAGCAGGCCTGGTCGTTGAGTGTGTTTGAAAGAGACGCACGTTCAGATTGAAGAGAGTTCTGAAGTCTGCCAGTCCCTTCCTGAAGGATCTCCAGTGATGTGGTCACACTCTCTAATGCCTCTTTGGCCTCCCGCATGGCTGTACACACACAGAGCACTTTCATTACAACACACTCACATGAAGAAAAATAAATAATTGAACCACTGGAAGGGATTACACTATTGCAAATACACAACTGATCACAGAACAACCAAAACACTTTTAAGTAAATGCCTTTTTCTCATACAAATTTGTCTCTATTCTGATTTTTCTGCAGCTATTTAGGTTCTCATTTAATAAATTTGATGAAACGAAAGATATTGCATTATTACATAAATATACACAGGACTGCTGCTTATATAAACAGAACGAACAACAACAACAACACCAACAACCACAATCTCTGTTCACAAAACACGTGGGTGAAACCTCTGACTTTTACCTTTAATAGCACCTTCCACTTTAACTTTTATCCAAAATCACAAGCAACAGAAACAGAAAGGAACAAATTAATAAGCATAGTATCAGTGTGAGTGTGTTGAGCAAGTTACTAGCAACATCAAAATGTCTTGAAATTTGTTTTGGCAGAACATTTCGGTTTGTCATTTGCTGTCCTCTAGACCAGGTCACTCTTGCAAAAGAGATTTTAATCCCGAATCTTGGTCAGCTTCTTTGAATACACATAATTTTTACAATGTGCACATGTGTGAGCAGGAAAGAAAAAGATGTGTAGGTGAACATTACGGTATTGCAATCAGTCAGTTCTGTTTATCAGGCCAAACTATAAAACCCCATGGAAGAGTAAGCACTGATTAAGCTCAGTTACAATGACTATCTTACAATTATCCTTTTTTTTTATTGAGCCTTGAATTGAAAATTCCTGAAACTGATCTTAAACTCACAAGGGAAGAGAATAAAAGAGAATGTGAATTGTGCCTGTCATTTATTTGCACACAATACTTTCTGACAGACACTTCAATGCATTTAACACTTACAGTGGTTAAACAAACTGGATAGTGAATGGTAGTAAATAAGACTCATGGTTTTGCATTGAAATCCCACATTAAAATGTCAGTCCAGTTTAGTGTACTGTATATACTGTATGTTTGTTTTTGCACCTGATGTCATGCGAAGAGCGTTGTCTAAAGCAGGTACTACTTCTCTCTCCAGCTGATTATGAATCTGTCCACCCAGCAGAGTCCCAATATCTGATAAACCACATTGATAATACGATTAAAAATTAAACACAGCTCCAGCATAAAGTGTGCAACAGTTAAAGAGTTTGGGGTCAGTAAGTTTAGAAAAGAAATTAACAGATTTATTCAGCAAGCACAAATTAAACTGTTATTCTTCAAAGAATCCTGAAATAGATTAAGTACTGTATCATGGTTTCCATAAAAATATTAAGCAGAACAACTCTCAACACTGATAATAATAAAAAATGTCTGTTGAACACCAAATCAGCATTTTAGAAGGATTTCTGAAGTATCATAACAGGAGTAATGGCTGCTTCACAGGAGGAAATTACATTTTAAATATATTAAAACAGAGAACAGTTATTTTGACTTGTAATAAAAATCTCACAATATTACTCTTTTTACTGTATTATTGTAAAAAAAAAATGTAAAAAAAGAAAATCTTACCAACTCCAAAATTTTCACCGTTAGTGTATGATCACATTGAGACACGACAGAGGGAGAAAGAGAGAATACTTACTGTCTAAGTCTGATAATACTCTGTTCTTGGCTGTTGTGTACTGCGCAGTCAGGTAATCTATTTGCTACAAAAGAAAACATAGGAAAAAAGATTAAAAAGACTTCGACTTATTGTATGAAAACATGTCTGTGTTGCTTTGCTTCTGATCAGGGCAGGCCCACATAGAATCTGCACCAACAGAATCAGCAGATTTTAATTTTTTAGGTAATCTGATTATCTTTCCACCTAACAATAACATTGTAATACTCTTAGCTTTGTTCACAAATTCGTACACTTTGACCATTCCATGAGTTAATGGCGTACCGCTGGTGTGTAGTTGGCAAAAGATTTCAGGTCTCTTATGTTAGTACTGACGAGACGTCTGGTGCTCTTGATCTGAGATGTGATGTTCTGGTTTGCTGCGTAGGTGATCGTCACTCCCACTCTGTAAACAAAGCAGCACATTTGGGAAATATGCTTACAGGTATTGTTATGACACACGTTATGTTGGGGAAACATATGACAAACTGCAGATTTAGGAATGAGTAAATTAGAAATATATTTTTTTTCAAATATGTATAATTCAAATATCCCTGCTCTATATATTGCTATTGGTGACATGCAGTAATTTCCAACATCCTCAGTGTGGTGCTAATGTCATGCTAAGAACAGCCAAACTGGGGTGTGTTAACCAAAAGCATCATTAGCCAACTACAGTTGCAAGATCCGTTGAACACTTGTATTGGTAACAACATGAACTTGCAACCATATTTGATGTTGGGAAATGCACCCTTGTTTAATTAATGTGATTCAAGGGACTTACAAGGGTTACAGCTATTTCCCAGTTAGCATTAGCCTACGTTTGAAAAGATCCAACAATTCTGATGGCTTCTTAACCCCACAACCCTAATTGAAAAGCAAAGTATCTAATCGTTGCACACTTCCAAATGTCATCAGAAATTTATTTGACTACTGTATCGTGACTTCTGAGATATCAGATTTCATTTGACATATGATATTTTGTATACTTAGTAGCTAAACGGTATTTGAAAGAAAGTTAGTCAAGACGCATTTACAGCTCAGGTGATTGGTTTAAAAAAAAAATCCTGGAACAAAGATGGCAGATATCTGTACACCGTGTCCTACACTAAAGCCAAACAACAGCATTGCTATGAATAGGAATGCTAACAGATAGTCTTCTCCAGGTATTATATAACTCCTTGGACACAGTAGATCAAGGTAGGCCTACTTATTCAAAATATTGCATTAAATTGATTAAAAGTGATTGTTCCCAAAAAAAATTTAAATTACCACAGTACATGAAAGAATCCTGAAAATTTTCCATAAAAATTAAATGGAACTTTTTCAACATTGATAATAAAAAAGAAAATTTCTTGAACAGCAAATCATCATATTAGAATGATTTCTGAAGGAACATGTGACACTGAAGCTATATTAAAATAAAAAACAGTTATTTTAAACTGTAGATATATTTTACAATATTACTGTTTTACTGTATTTTTGATCAAATTAACAGCCTTGATACGCATGAGACTTCTTTCAAAAACAAACAAACACAAAACCTTTGGATGGTAATACATTTTTTTTATGAATAAATAAATAACCTTGTTAAAATACATAGTTTAAATATATATAAAATATATATTTTAAGATGCACATGCACACATGCACTGGTGCTCATACTAGCCACAAACCAAAGATAACACTTCACTAATTGAGTGGTGCAGATACATATTAAATTGTGGCATCTGATTACAGATTATTGCCAGACAAACCTCCTTCTCTGTTCCCTCAATCTCTCGTTTCCTCTTTCACTGTCTCTCTCAGTCTCACTCCTCTCTCAGTAAAAAAAAAAAGATTTAATAAAAGGGGAAATCTGATTCGACAAAGGAAGCCAAAGAGAGAGAAAAAGAAAAGAGTGAAGAAAGAAACAGCAGATTTGCACAGTCATGATCTCTGCTCCCAGGCCTCGTCCAGCACAATTACAGCAAACCTCTCAATGAGTCATTGAAAGTCCATCAAGACACATACACAACCTCACAGTACAGTCTATGCCTCACAAACGCTCATTGTGACCCAAGCAGCTGCTGTCAGCACTGTCACAGTAAAAAAGAAAAAAAAGAAAAAAGAAAGAGGGGGATGGGGTACAGAAAAAAAAGGGGACTTTCTCTCCGGACAGACTCAGGACTATCAATGTCACATGTGTGAATGTGTCTGTGTCATTCTAGACCACTTCAGGTGTGTTCACTACACACTCTAGCAATGGTGCAAATCAACTGGTTAGAACAAACCTCTAAATTGACAATTTTCCCAATTAAAAATCACAATTCCTAATGTCAGTTTAAAAATCATTAAGGATCCAAATCTGACAGAAAAAAATACATTAAAACGCTAGTGCACAAACACTAACTATCCTTGACTAGATTAGTGTGGAGCAGCACAGCTTGTGTTTATTAGAGAGCAGCTACTGTATCTGTGACCTCTATTTTTTTTTCTAGACATAAATAAGTCTAATGTACCCAGTTGGAATCACTCTTCACATTCCCATGCAAACTGGCCACAGGACACAGTAACACATTTACTGGTCTGCATATGTTATGAAACATTTCTTAAATATTCTGTACATTGAAAATATATATATACTGTATATACTGTATATAATGTATATATATAATGTATATAGACAGTAAAATATATTAGGGCTGTCCTCTGATAGCTGACTAAAGGCCAATTTATACTTCTGCGTCGAGGGTACGCCGTAGTGTACGGCGTTTAGGCGACGCCGTTGTGAGCATTTATACTTCTGCGTTCAGGTCTTGGTTGCTCTGCAGTACTGCTCCGAAACGCTAG
>JAOTRC010000012.1:14258152-14272591 GCA_027497675.1 Cyprinella lutrensis
CACACACACACACACACATATATTATATAAACAAACTTTTGTTAGATTTGTCAACACACACACACATATATATATACACACACACACACACACACACACAATTAATTGAATCAATACATATGAACATTTTATATATTTATATAGAAACTTAGCATATTGTGTCCACAATATAAATAAAATATATTGCAACAATTGTAAGGGTAGCATGGTAGTATGCTATATACATTCCAAACCTAGGCTTCGAGTTAGCATTTGTGTGTATGTGATGTACCTGTGACGGTAGGCTGAAGTTATTGGCTGGGCTGCGCTTCTTGCTGTTTCCTGTGCTGTTATTAGATGCGCTACCAGCTGAGTTCCTCCTCCTCCTTCTCTTTGCTGCTGGTTTGGCTGGCTCTGCTGTCAATCAAAACATAAATACAGCATAATGCAAATGGAATTAACATTGCTTTCCATGAATTTTGTAAAAAGTTCTGAAAACAGAGTGAACCTGATTAAAAATGAATCTCTGCTTAAAAACACCTCACACAGGAATCCACACTTAATTAAGAATAGCATACTAGCATAGTGCTCTTAATAATAGGTACTAAGATTAGTCTGGTATGTTATATGAATTCAGCCATAGTACCGTGCATTGTGCAGTGAAAATATGACTTTACAGTTAAACGTAAAACTGTTTTCAACTGTAAGATCAATCGCAATTCAGTACACAAACCGATGTAAGAATGAAGACCAATCACAATATAGTATTTAAATATTACATAACTTCTGTTGGCACCATTTCCAATGCAGAACATTCTAGCAGTATCAATAGGACATTTTTGAAGAGAGGTAAAAAAAATGTTTTATATGTACAAAAAAATATATATATTTATTATTTAGAGTGATGAGTTTAGAACACACCCAAACTAGAATGTTTAAGGTGATAACAGACATACATACATTTTTTGGAATTAGTGGGAAATATTTCTGTCTTGAAGTTTGGTGAGGGTCCAACTGAAATGAAAGAAATGAATACCATTATTCAGAAACAAACATTAACATATAATTTCAGTAAATAATAACGAGGATGCAAAACATTAAAGAATAAAAAATTGAGGAACATAGAAAGAGAGAGAGAGTTGCCTGAAAATAGCATTAAGATTATTGTTCGGGCGAAGTGAAGGAATTATTGTTAAAGAACAGCAGGAGGTAGTTATTTTTCTAAAAGAGCAGTAAAATAATACATAAATAACAACACAAGGTCAAAGCCTTCATTAATTACTGCAGATCACAAAACCCTTAACAGCCTGTGCTGAGTACTTTGAAATGTTAATAAGGAATATGAAATATGATTACAATGTATGAAACAAACTACTGTAAATTTAATGACATTCTGTAGCTCTTAAAAAGGAGAACAACAAAAAGAAATTAAACGCTGGTGGGGAAAGAATAGCTGAACAATGCTGGTGTTACTCTATTAATCTTTCATGACAGACTATATTTAAAAGTGAAAGAAAGCTAAGAGGAGCCATGAAATGAGATCTAATGAAGAATGTTAGAACCAGGGTTGATATAGTTAACTAAAACTAAATCCTAAAAACAAAATAGATTTTTGTTACTTGAAATAAAATAAACGTTACTGAAAAGGCAACATTTCTCATTTTTCATTTAGTTTAACGATGTACTAAAATAAATAAAACTAAAAAATAGCATTTTTTAACTAAGAAAAATAGCACAAAATTAGTCAAATGTAAACATAACATAAAATTAAGATAGAGATATGGAAAATATACAAATAAAAACAAATTCAAAATATGAATACATACTAGTAATATTACTAAAATAACACTGGTGAGACCGTGAGGCTTGTGTGTGGGTGTGTGTGTGTGTGTGTGGTCCTGGTTAACCTTACAATATGGGGACATAATGTCATCATGGTCATCATTTTCCATAATGGAAAATAGCTTATAAATCATACTAAGTGAGGTTTTTGGAAAATGTAAAAAGGCAGAAAGTTTTCTATTATTGGTAAGTTTAGTGTTAGGGGATATAATATACTGTTTGTACCGTATAAAAATCTTTATTTCTATAGAAAGTCCCCATAAAAAATGGAAACCCAACATGTGTGTGTGTGTGTGTGTGTTTGAGACCTGGTGGTGTTGTCATCCTCTGCCACTGGTGAAAGAGGCAGGTCTTCAGACAGTCTCTGGGACTCAGTCCATACGTCTTATGCCTAGACATGAGCTCCTGCATCGGCTCTAGAATCACACACAACTGCACACAAACAAAATAATCTTTTTACTCAGGCGTTTAACACAATTTCATGACCATTTGTAAGAGAGTGAGTGCATTTAAATGTGTTTATATGTGATTGTAACATACTCTGAGGTAGTTCAGCGTGAGGTTGGTAAGTCCCACTCGACTGATGTTTTTGGACAGTTGTTCCAGAGCTCCAGGGTCTTGTGCCTGATAAAGACACACACACACACACACACACACACGGACACACAAGTCCATTTATTCTCTCTTATTTTGTGCTCCATCCAGATAGAGCTCTAATTCATTACAGGATATGTTTCCATAGCAACATCCTGACAGCTTAGCTAAAAGGTTTGGATGCTTTCACCTTGATTGATAAAATGAAAAAAAAAAAAAATGAAATACATTTTGTTGTGCAATAAACTGCTACTTGCGAATGTTTGCAAACCTACTAGACAAATGCAGGATGAACATAACATGAAAGGAAATTGGATTATCTATAATACAACTAATTCATTTTTGATTATTACTGAATGAAAGTGATGTAGTGTTGTGAATGTTATACATATAAAATGTTATTTACACTTAAACATTTAGCTAAAAGCTTGCATAACAACACTGCAATCAAATAAGTGGTACTTGGCTCAAGTAAAGAGAAACTGACTTGTGAGAATAATATTTAACATACAGTGTCATGAACAGTGTTTTACTCATGTTAAGAATGACTGAGAGTGTGAGCCACATGAATTACTGATGCAAAGAGAAGGGCATCTAATTAAAAAGTAAAAACATAAAAGAATTTGACTTTTACATTTAGCTGAGACACTTTTGTCTAAAGCAACAAACATTGCACTCAAGATATAACATGAATTATTAGCATATACACTGGGAATCAAACCCATGACATTGTATTTGCTAGCATAATGCTCTACTGTTTGAGCAACTGCTTTTCCAATATTTCTCCACTTAATATTCAGCAATATCATTGATTTGAATGCACTGACTCTATAGGATAAGAACTCAACGGTTTTCTGCAGAGCTGCTTTATGGCTAAATTGAACTCATTTCATAATTAATGTACTTTGCACAGAAATTTAACTGAAATGAATCAACAATGAACTGATTTCAATTGAATAATGACTGTTCACTATTTTAACTGGAAAGCTGAATTTAAACTATCTGTAAAGGTATATGTAAATAAAAGTGAAGGTGACATGACAGGTATAAATTGCCTTTTAATAATAAATATGTATTATAATAGAAAACGATTTTTATAAATTCAAATCATGTTTTAAAATATTACTGTTTTCAATGTATCTGTGATCAAATAAATGTTGCCATTGTGAGCATAAGAGACTTCTTCCAAAAAACATTAAAAAATATTACAGACCTAAAAACCTTAAAATAACAAGAAATGAAAGCCAGCTCGTTTATTAGATTGTTTCGTTTATTTAAAAAAAATTTTTTTTTTTTGATTTTGGCTTGATTTTTAATTTGTAGTTTACAAATTGTTTTATGGGTTTGATCGCACATGTGGGCGGCGCTGAAACGCCCCTTTCATCTTACTGGTCAAACCGCTCTGCCTTCAGTACGAGCTTTTCTTTCTGTCAGACATAATAAGAGTCACGAGTGCGGCACTGACAAATGCATTTTAATAACATAATTTAAAAAATGATAAAAAATATAATAAAATAATAAACATTTTTAAGCAAGCTAATTTGACAGTAGGCTAATATTCAGAATGGCCTAGATAGATAGGTAGATTACTCGATTGAGTTCAGGAACTTGGCGACAGAGTGCCAGTGGAACGAGAAGGCGCAGTGGGACATGTTCCTGCATGGGCAGGCTGACCACGTTCAGAGGAAAATCTATGCCCTGGACCTATCCACTTCCCTTAATGGACTGGTGGATCTGGCTCTTCGATTGGATGCGTGACTCACCAGGATGGACAACGGGTACTGCCCAACAGAGTGTTGGGAAGAGACGAAAGTCAGCAGTCCAGCGACGAGAGTGCGGTCAGCCCCATCTACAATCAAGAGCTCATGCAGGTCGGGCAAGCTCGGCTTTCCCAAAAGGAGAAGGAAAGGCAGAGATCCCAAGGACCCTGTCTTTACTGCGGAGCAGCAGGACACTATGCGCATAACTGTCCAGAAAAAGGCCAAGCCCGACAATAAGTATGAGGCTACTGTCAGGTGGGATCACCGCCGAGAAGACCCCATCAACATCTACGCTCCTCCCAGTAAGACTAAGATGATCAGCCCAAAATCACAACTGTCAAGCACTGGTCGATTCAGGGGACTAAAAGTAACTTTATGGACCATTCGTTTGCGCAAAAATTTCAAGTCCCCATTTACCCCTCATCTGTATGATAGCTGTACATACAATCAACGGTAAAGATCTACCCACCATCTTCCTCATCACCAGACCAGTCACCCTCATCATGTCAGGCACACACTCTGAGACACTTAGATCTTGTATACTGGACTCTCCACTTGCATCCATTGTTCTTGGACACCCCTGGCTTATCAAACACAATCCCAAAATTAACTGGCAGCAAAGATCAGTGATGGAGTGGAGCAATAAATGTCATGAGTCCTGTCTTGTGTCTACCTGTTCGTCTGTTGCTGTCTCTGTGTTTCAGGAGGAGGCAGTGGATTTATCTAATGTGCCCGTGGAGTACCTGAAGGAGGTGTTTAGTAAGTCTCGAGGTGCTTCTCTTCCTCCACATCGTCCCTATGACTGTGCTATAGATTTACTGCCAGGTAAGATTTTCCGCCTAAGGGCAAGTTATATTCACATTCTGTTCCAGAGAGGGAGGCTATGGAAAAACATATTTCTAGTTCTCTTGCATCAGGATTCATCTGCCATTCCTCTTCTCCAGAGGGGACGGGGTTCTTTTTTTTGTGGGAAAGATCTCTGAAGGATCTCTGCGATCGTGTATTACCGAGAGTTGAACAGCTTCATGGTAAAGAATAACTATCCTTTGCCGTTGATGTCTTCAGCTTTCAAATGGTTGCAGGTAGCGTCTATCTTCGCTAAATTGGACTAACGTAATGCTCATCATTTGGTCCGCATTAGGAAAGGGGATGAGTGAAACACTGCTTTTACACCCCTAGGGGGGACTCTTTGAATACTCGGTCAAGCCTTTCGGTTTGTCCAACTCCCCAGCAGCCTTCCAGGCACTCGTCAACGACGTGCTGCGAGATATGGTCGACCAGTTTACCTGGATGACATTGATATTTTAATCTTCTCTTCAGGAACACATTCAGCACGTCAGGCGAGTGCTTCAGAGGTTGCTAAAGAATGGGCTTTTTGACAAGGCGGAAAAAAGCATTTTTCTTGGACAGGCTGTTCCTTTCTAGGATACATTGTGTCGACTGAGGGAAAACGTATGGATCCTTAAAAGATTATGGCTGCGGTGGATTGGCCAAGTCCAGATTCCCGTAAGGCCCTTCAAAGGTTTCTGGGTTTTGCCAATTTTCACCAGCGGTTTATTCGCAACTTCAGCCAACTTGCTGCGCCTCTGACCGCTTTGACCTCCCCCAGAACTATGTTCAGGTGGTCAGGCTGCGTTTTCTAAACTGAAGGGCCGCTTTGTTTCAGCCCCCATTCTCATTGCCCCTGATACATCACGTCAGTTCGTGGAGGGAGGTCGACGCATCAGAGGTGGGGGTAGGTGCAGTGATATCCCAGCGTTCTCCCACAGACGACAGGATGCATTCGTGCGTGTTTTTGTCTCATTGTTTGTTCCCTGCCGAATGCAATTATGACATTGGTAACCGAGAGTTGTTGGCAGTCAAGTTAGCATTGGAGGAATTGCATCACTGGTTAGAAGGGTCAGGGGTACATTTTATTGTCTGGCCCGATCATAAGAATTTGGAATACATTAAAACCGGCAAATGATTAAATTCCATGCAGGCTTAGTGGGCACTTAATTTTGGACGTTTTGATTTCACTCTCTCGTACCGCAAGGGTTCCAAGAACATCCAACCCAATTCTTTGTTGCACATTTTTGATTGTTCAGAACGCCCGTCTACTCCAGAGTGCATTTTACTCGATACTCTGTTTATCTCCTCACTCGTATAGAAGGTTTAATCGAAGGTCAAGACGGCCTTAGAATGGGTAACGCCTCCATCCGTTACCCACCAATTCGTTTATTTGTGTCGGAGGGATTACGGTCTGACGTCATTCAGTGGGGTCATTGCTCCAACGTGGCTTGTCATCCAGGATTTAATAGCCCTAGCTTTTTTGTCAAGCAACCATTCTGGTGGCCACTTATGGCTTGTGACATTCACAGTTTTGTTTTGGCTTGCTCGATTTGTGCCACTGGTAAGACTTCCAATCAACCTCCAGATGGGTTACTTCAACCACTGCCTGTTCCTTCGAGACCCTGCTCCAATATTGCACTAGATTATATTACAGCCTTCCCAGGGTAACACGGTCATTTTATCTGTGGTGGACCGGTTCTCAAAGGCAGCTCACTTTATGCCAGGTAAGTTCGTAGATCACGTCTTTTGCTTACATGGACTCCCGATGGACATGGTCTACGACAGGGGACCCAAGTTTGTGTCCATATTTTGGCAAGAGTTTTGTAAATTACTGGGAGCGAATGTTAGTCTGTCCTCAGGGTTTCATCCCCAGAGCAATGGCCAAACCGAGAGAGCCAACCAGGATCTGGAGAGAGTGTTGCGATGTTTGGTTTCCAAGAATCCTTCCACATGGAGCCAACAACTGTCCATGATGAAGTACGCCCACAATGCGTTACCAGTGTCATCGACGTGTCTATCTCCATTTGAGTTTAGTTTAGGTTACAAGCCACCAATTTTTCCCAGTCTGGAATCCGAGGTTTGCGGTTCCCTCCACTCACGTCTTTGTCCAGAGGTGTCACTGCACCTGGACTGGAGCCCGGGAGACTCTAAGTGTGGGCGTGCACCAAAGCTACGGCTGATCGCAACCAATCAAGGCCTCCCATATACGTTGTTGGTCAAAAAGTGTGGCTTTCAACAAAGAACATTCCTCTCCGCTCCGTTTATAATGAACTTGCTCCCAAATTTATTGGCCTGTTCACTATCACCAAGATCATTAGTCCGGTCCTCCTAAAATTGCCTCCAGCGTACAGGAGGATTCATCCCACCTTTCACATGTCCAAAATTAAGCCTGTTTCATTCTCGTATTAATCCATTAGCCCCGATGAAAAAGTTCTGCGGAGTCAATTTCTCATAATAATAATGTTTAAATATATGCTGCCTTTCTCAAGGCAACATAATAAACAGAACTCAGAGAAACATTGACTAATTCAGTATGAAATAAAATTGTATTAGTTTTATAATAAAACTAATAACATTTTAAAGGTATGCAGTACTCTTCAACTGACATGATTTTAATTAATCCCAAACCCTGCTAATTTTTTAAGTATGTTCTGTACACTGATTCCATAGCTTCTCTCTTTTCTGTCTCGTTCTTTTCATTTGAGCTGAGAAGTCTACACATGCTTAAATTTACAAATATAAACTTTATTTCTATTAATTTTTCTAAATGATTTAGGCCTATACTGTACGTGTCACACGAAGAGACGAGAGTTGTAAATGTTATGAACATATTATCATCGTACAGTTCAGTCTATTATTGATGTTTACTGTACAAACTGTGTTATCACCTAACTCTAATGTAACAGTTACGGGAAGGTCATCTATAAACATCTAATGTTACAGACATATTTTATCATAGTACAGTTCAGTCTATTATTAATTTTTATTTCCACTTCCCTTTTATTTGCACTGTTTTTATCATGGGAAATACATCATGCTAAAATAATCTGTCATATGTAGGCCTGCTGTGCCTCACATTACTGGGGTCGCTTGCAAGTCGCAACAGCACGAGTACGTGACCAGCAACATATTTCTGCTTCAAATATTGTGCATAGTTAACAGTGAGTGGTGGTTTCAGACATTTTTTTAACGTAAGTGCATTTGTCAGTGCCGCACTTGTGACTGTTATTCTGCCTGACAGAAGGAAAAGCTCATACTGAAGGCAGAGCGGTTTGACCAATCAGATAAAAGGGGAGTTTCAGCGCCACCCATGTGTGTGAATGAAATATCAAACCCATAAACCAATTTGTAAACCACAAACAAAAAATTAAAAATCAAGACAAAATCATTTTTTTTTTCATTTTTTAAACTAAACAAAAAACGGATAAACGAGCTGGCTTTCATTTCTCGTTATTCCATTCCAAACAAGAAATCAAATGACCAAAAGATACCAGAGTGCCACCCCTTTATCATCTCGAAAACAAGTCTGGTGTAAAAATGTGTTTTTCATTTTAACAATCAATCAGTTATAATTGTTGTTGCTATTAATTCTGCTTCATTTGCAGGAATGGAAATCAAAGGTCAAATCTAGCACATCGAATTATAGTATAAAGTAAAATAGTGTGCTCTGTTAAAAGCTGCAAATGTATATGGTCATCCAAGTCATCTTGTATAAGAAATATTTAGGACGATTAATTGATTCATTGAACTCACATTAACAGCCAAGACACTGCGGGGAATGAGCTCACTGTAGTGTGTGATAGTGAAGTGCCATGTTTTGATTCTCATGAGGTCATCAAAAGTGAACACAAGAATCAGACGACCTTCTGTACAGACCTGTGAAAAAAAAGCAGGAAGAGAATGAGGTCTGTGTTTTGGGACCATCCCCTTACACCATTCGGTTTGCTTAACATTCAAATAACTTTTTAATTTATTTATTTAGATATTTTTTCAGGATATAATGAGACAGATACCACATAAAGAACATAGACATAATCTTCCAATCATTGTTACAATTAGCGTGAATTCCAAAATCATAACACCGACTTGACCAGAGAAAAACATGCGAGAGAATTACATCTAATGACTTTTTTGTTTTTCGTTAATTCAAAGCAAATCAAATTACACGGTTCTCTCATTAAAGCAGTATTTTCAGCACAAGCAGAATTCTGTGTGGAACTCTGAACCCCAACATTCTGTTGCCGGGGGAACGGAGGGTAGCTGCGAGGTTGGCATAGCAACGGGAGGGATGTAATCCCAGCAGACAAGCTCTGATCAATGCCTCCAGTACACACACACACACACACACACACACACACTTGGTAACTGTATCTGTATAACTTAGCTACAACATACAGTCTTCCAAATCAATATTTAATTCACAAATGTTCATTTACTAAAAAGCAAAGTTGGACAAAACTCTTCTCTCTCTAATTGACAACTGATAGATTCTGCGTCCTATAGTGGCGCACCATATGAATATTGCATAGGACACTCAGGAAATCACACGGTTGCACTGGTCTTATTAACATGACAGCTTTTGGGAACAAAGTATTTATTTCATCTGAAACAAATTATAGAGGCAAGAGCATTACATGAACATTGTTGTAATATATGAGAGGTCTCAAAATAGTGTAACTAGCAGACTTTTCTATTAAGATCATATCATTTTAAAACATAAACCTATAGGATAGGGAAAAAAAAGAAAAGCTTTTCTGAGAGAGGCAGAACGAGGGAGGGAGGGTGAGAGAGAGTGAGGAAGAAGCCGAGAAAGAGCAGGAGCGGGGGGAGAGGGAGAGCGAAAGAGTGGGGGTTATATTTTCCTTTTTTGTTTTGTGCAGTTCCAGCCCAGAATTCACAATGAGGAATACATTAGTGCTGAAAATGAGGAAGCAAAGACTCACTGAGGCAGACTTGTGCGTGTGCGTGCAGTACCTTAGTGAATGTAGGTTTGCCATGTTGTGTTGTCATTGTACAGTGATGAGAGTCGACAGTAATAGTTGAGTTGTTGAACGACTCCTTTGTTTGTTTCAGCTCAAAAAACAACTCATAGACTCCTCCTTCGAACAGAGAACTGAAGTAACGAGGGATCAGGGTGCGCCCGATGGCTGGGGAAGAAAGAATGAGAGTGAGACAAACATATGTGGAGAGGAAAATTTCAGTTGCATTTGCTGACTACAGAACGTAAGGAAAAGAAAGGTATGGACTTCGTGCCCAAGCATTTATTTATTTATGCCCATATAATGACAGAGACTCGAAGTTAGGTGGCACACTGGTCGAACACCTGAACTGGAAAACATAAATGTGTGTGCGTCTCTGTGTGTGGTCCCCTAAGAGTTAGAAACAAACAGGCTACTGAATGCCGCAGGCATTAAGTCCACCAGGCTGTGCGAGCGCACAGAACAGTTAGTGCTCTGGAGCTGTCAATCACTGCAGTAGAAGTGTGTGAAGTCTGCAGGCCCATATTTATTATACACCCCAGACCTGTCAATCAAATCTCACCACATACACAGTGAATAAGGAATGAATGAGAATAAGTGAAATCCAGCACAACTGTGTCCCTGTCTAAATCTGAACAAGCTGAAATGAATCTAAATTAATATATAAACAGTTTTAAGAGTAATACGCTCAACACAAATATGCTCACAGATCTTATTCTCACTTAATTGATTATTAATAATTAGTATGTACGCCATGACTTCATAATATTTTGATGTTTACAAAATTTACAGACAAAAACATGACTGGCTCAATGTCCTTAAAAAGCTAGTTTGAAACGTATGGGTAACATAGCGTCCTTGTTACACCTTGCATGTAGTTACTATAATAACTATAAATTATGCATAATTACATGTAACTAACCCTAAACCAAACTTAAACATAAACCTACACTGCAATAAGTACTGTACATGTAATTAGTTCATATTACTCAGTTACACTGTTACACTGTAACAAGGACTCCTTAAAATAAAGTGTAACCAACAAATGTTGATTAAACTTAGAGAAGTTTTGTCTTTTATACCATTTTTCCAGAAAAGTTTTAATTTAATTAATTTAAAATTAAAACATTTAAAAATGTCACCTAAAATGTAATAACACATGTACACATTTTAATCATTTTTTTTAGTAATTTTTAGTAATTCATTTAGTAATTTTTAATACATTTTTAAATATGTTTCACAAGGTAAACATATTTTTATATATACAATGCATATAAATATGCATTTATATACAATGTATATAAATATAAATAGCATAATGTTTAAAAAAACATTTTGCAATCTTGCATGTCCTAAAAATGTCAAAATACCCGACTTACTGACCTTGATGCAAAATCATGAGGATCTGTAAAGGTCTTATGATTTTGTAGTTTGCACCACAAATATACAAATATAATACAAGAATATGCTACAGAGAACAAAATTATTATTTTTTTCTTTATTATGATATTAGGACAGTTGTATGCCATTTTTTTATTTTGTGCATCACTAATGAAAAAGAGTCATTGAATGTATGAACTGCATTTTAATGTATTTTTAATAAGTTGATAAATACAAAAGAGACGAAAAACAAGCATCACCGACCCAACCAAATGTTAAATATTTATAGGAAACGTAAAAGTTAAAGAATCTACCACTGAAATTCACCATTTATGATATGGTGTTCAGGGTGGGGGTCCCCGAGGTGGGGGTACTGGTTATGCCTCTGCACACACTTACTGTATGTCTTGGGTCCCTCCTCCAGGCAAAATGAGAGAGTTAGCGTGGCATCTTCTTCAAAGAACTCAGTGCAGAATGCATCCCACCACAGAATATCACAGTCCTGTGGGATCACACATTAACACACTTTTAACACTGAGTGAGACAGAGGAGAGGCACAGAAGTACTTGGCCCCTGAATGACCCAAAATGACCATAATTAGGCCTGGCACAGTGATTATCATTTCAAAGCTTACAGTTTATTATAAACACACACCCTAGTTGACTCGCCCCATTAAGGGCAGCTATTTACACCACAAATCCAGCCAACTATCGCTGGCCTGCTATTGAAATTCACTTGATTATATTGGACATGATTATACCAGCCCCTAAAGCCACAATAAACTCTATTGTGACAGCTCTTGCACTTCAGTCTTTGTGTGTTAAAAACGTGTGAAAGAGAATTATTAGACTGTGAGAAATGGGTGTTTCTATACGTCATTATTCCAATCTCTTTGCGCTAAGCGTCAAATTATTATGTCCAGGTGTGCTGAACAGCATTTTACCTCTACTGATATATTTTATTTTCCCCCATTTATTCGCATTCCTTTTTCTGAGTAGAAGCAATATTCTAAAAGTACAATTTATTATGGATTCTTGCACTGCAGTTTTAAATTGGGACCTAGTGAGGAGGAGAATAATGTTTTTTTTTTTTAAATACAGAGTGTCATAAACATGGTACGGCATTACGTCTCATTGTACTGTCTGTCCGTTCTCTGTCTTATAGCGAGTTACCTGAACATCACCTTGCTGTTTGTTTCCGAAAGAAAAAAAAAAACACCACATAATCCAGTGCATTTGGTATTAAGTCCTTGAATAAGTTCAGTTTGCAATATAACAGTGGGGCGCAAAAGGAATACATTGATTTTTAGGAAATGTATTCCAATATGAGACCTTGAAATATTCTTTAAAATTTTACTTATTTAAATTATGTGTCATCTATTTTAGTATGTGCATGTGTGGAAGATGGGGATAATTAAGATCTGATCAGGGATTTGGCAACCTTTAAGGGTACTTTGGTATGTGAATCTATTTCAGTTTTTTAGATAAGCAGTAGACTAGTCCATTTTATCAAATTTATATATTCATTTAAATTACCCTGACACACAAACACAAAAATAAATAAATAAACTGTAAATTGATTAAAATTATGATCCTCTGCTACCTGCTATCCTGGCAGAGATGCGCTTCACTGTACAATACAATTTTATATTTCTATCATATCTAATTATTAACATATTTTGAAATTTGTTATCTAAAACGTTATGAAACGACTGCAGTATTTGGAACAGAATGTTACGACATTATACACATAGAAATGCATGCATTAATTTTGCACAAAAAAAGCACAAAAAAGTGCTTTTTTGGGAAAAGTGCAAATTAGAAATTCCGATTTGAACTCCTTTTTTCATCATTTTATCACAAAAGTAATTTTGAAGGGAAATGTTTCCCATTAATGTTTCACCATTAAAATCCTCTTAGTGGACAAGAAAAGTTTTCCTTCGATTGCGCGATGAATCTATTGATCTGTAATCTATTAGCTTATCTAAAATGAATGTTTAGAGGTTGTAAGATTTAAAGCCTACTTTATGAAGAACGTATAAAAATGCTAAATGCAAAGTCCTCATCTATTGTTTTATGTTTGGTGATCACTCACCTCAGGCCGGGACTGGAGCCGTTTGTTGAGCTCGTGCATCCGGTACTCGGGCTGCACCGGGTATGGCGCGTGTCTCCGGTAAAACGGACCGAACGGAGAGGAGTAGAAGGGGTCGCGCGGCGAGCCGGTCATGGTTTCTGTTACCGACAGCGCGCGAAGAGCGCATCCATACGCCGCACGTGGAGCACGACGATCGTAAACATACACACACACACACACGCGCGGGCGCGCACTCACGGACACAAGGAGAGATGCGACTGTCAAATCAAACGCGCGCTCTGCCGTGAGAGGAGAGGAGAGCAGGAGAGAAGGAGAGGGGGAGGGAGTACTTCACGAAGGGAAGGGGGATACGAGGGAGGGGTGGAGGAAAGGGCAGACGCTTCTGTAATTGGAGGGTCTTTCCTTACTGTACAGTCTGACAAGTTGGCCAATTAGAGCAAAATTCAATGGAATGCAAGCTGTTTGCTTTTTATTATGTTTGCTCGGATAAAATCCCCAATAAATCTCATCAATATCTACTGCAGTCTGTGCTACTGTCGGTTTTTGTAGATAATAGTTTGTTAATGTGCAAATAAACCACGCACAGCATATCGCATGTTTAATGCAGAACTGCAACTACAGTGTGCGTGTGAGCGCGCGCGCGCTTTTCTAGCTACTTGTATTTTTCCATCTCGCTTTCTTTATGACTCACACAAGAGACTTGCTCTCCCACACACACACACACACACACACACACACACACGCACACTCTGATTTTCCCTGTCTCTCACTTTCTCTCATTGTTTGGACATATAGGTCTACACGTTTTTTTTAGGATAATTTACTCTTTGTTTACAAGTTACCCTCATTTTCAATAAATAATTATCTTATGCAATGACAGAAAGAGAGACAGATAGGACAGACATGGAGAGAGAGAGAGAGAGAGAGAGAGAGAGAGAGAGAGAGAGAGAGAGAGAGAGAGAGAGAGAGAGAGAGAGAGA
>JAOTRC010000012.1:14371051-14382734 GCA_027497675.1 Cyprinella lutrensis
GAGAGGAACAGAAACTAATATTCACTGGATGGTCATATACCTTTTCACCACTAGATGGGGTAAAAATCACACAGTGTCGCTTTAATGAAACGCTTTAGAATTAAATTCTACATAAATAGGTTAAGCAAACAAATGTGTTTATGTCTGAGAACCTTTTAAACACATACAAACCTGAAATGACATATAGTGTACTGTGTGCAGTGGTGTTCCACGTACGTGTGCAATGAACGATAGTTCATGAACGCGTTCAAATTTTGGGCGAACGTGAACTGAACGTACTGCATTACTGCCTGATGAACGTTATTGTTCATTCTGGTGTCTGTAAACGAACGCTCTCTCAGTTTAACTTTGTACAATAGGGTGCCAGATTTATTCGAAACCCGCGAAAACCTGGATAAACACACGTAAACAGGCCTTATTATGTAGCGAAAAAACACCCAATCTGGCAACACCAGCCACCAGCGTTGTGCCGCCGTCGACAAAGCAGCGAGCGAGGAAGCGTCTGATCATTTTTGACAAGGTCGATGAGGATAGGAAAAATCGTACATTTCTGTGCAAACTGTCCAATAAAACACTTGTTGTCTGTAGTTGTATATGGGCTGTGGCAATAATAGCCTAATAAAAAAGCTCACAATATATGGAAAAAAGAACTATAATGAACTAGTTCATTTTTTGAAGTATGAACTTTCATTTTAAAATGTGTGAACTGAACTTTGAACTAGTTCATGTAGAAAGTGAACTTTCCCAACACTGACTGTGTGATACAGTGGCTACAAATATTTTGAGTGTCCCTTATTTTCTGTAGAGAACCAGGATTGTCCCGTATTTTTATGTTCTGAAGTTGGCAACCCAAGTTAGTTAAAACATACCCTGGGGTGAGATGTAATGATATCCACTGGGGTGTCATTATGTAACATAATGAAATAAGGATTATGACCAACAAAATGGATTTTGAAAGCTTTTTATTCAGTACTGACTATTCAATATAACTGATGAGAGTGTTTGTGTGTGTCATTCTCAGTCTCAGTGTGTTTGTCAGTCATAGTAATTGACCATTATAAATTTAACTTGAACACAAACATTGTTTGTGTGTAAGCATGTTTGTTACTGTCAGTCATGCTATTGACCATAATAAAATTTGAAATTGAACACTTGAACAATATGTGTGTGAGTGTGTGTGTGTGTGTGCCTGTGAGTTATGTGTGCTAGCTCACCTTAAAGCTAAAAGGCAAAACATTAGCACTAACAACTTGCATCAAAAAAATATCTACACAGACACACAATAAACAACTTAAATTTGATAAGATTAACTACAAAGCAGAAATTCCCATAAAAAAATCAATCAAAGTAAAAAAAAGTTACTTTCTTACCTAAAAAATAGTTTTTCCACTCTAAAATCTGCTGTTTTTTGCCACAGGGCTTTACTTAATCACATGTGGAATAAGGACTAAACTCGGCATGTGTGAAAAAAATCAGGTGATTTGTAACTAGTTCCTGACTGGACAGATTGGACTTGCTACAACTGACCCATGTTACAACCATCCGGGGTCTCTCCTACAATTTCCAATAAAGCACAGGATGGACACATGCGACACATGCACACTACAACCACAACAGACCTACAGAGGGCAGTATAACCATAACTCGTGTCAGCTACAAGACATCTGCTCTGAAGGACAATGAAGAAGAAAGGTTTGTGTTTGGCGGCTCCTTGCAAATCGCCAAATTTTGCTTCAAAGATGAACTGAGATTTTACGTTATTATAAACATTATGTTGCGTCAATGTGAAAATCACAACTTAAAACGAAACATAAAACGAAAATACACAAAAAAATATTTTACCTCTTGTTCAGTTTAATTATTTAAAATGAGCCAAAGTAACACAATTTAACATTTTGTCACAACTTAATTCCATTGTGTTAAATCCACCTAATATATTTAAAAGTGAAGTTTTCTCAATTCATTTGTGTTGTTTATATATATATATATACATATATAACTAGCTGGGCAGTGGATCTGTTCCCAGCATGCTTTGCAAGGGACTGCATTAGGAAAGTAAACTTAGGGATTAATATAGGGTTATTTTTTTATGTTTTTCAGTAAAGATAAATATGTTGGTAGTTTATGTTAATGTTTAATGTTCAGTTATGTTGGACATTTAGAGGAGTTTCTGTTACCATTGCGCTGAAGAGTAGCGCTTGTGGGCGTTCAATGTTCAATGCAAAATTCAGTCCTGATACCTATCTTTTCTTGTTGGTTCATTATTTATAATGACAAACAACACTTGTTTGAAGCTTAAAGTCGGTGTGAAACGGAAGTTGAGATTGTCATATTTTCCTTGTTGTGACTTATACCCGAGTGAAACGGCTTGATTTCATGCTTCAGGAATTGATTGGATCATTGGAGGTTGGGTGTTGCAAAAAAAAATGGAGGCAGATTTTAATGCGATACTCTGAGAGGCGGTGGACCAATAGCAGCACCCTCATCGGATTTGGCAGCACTCTTTCGCCATTGCACGTGACCGAAATAGAAGAGAGGTCGTTTCGATGGAGCAGGGAAGGGTAACGTATTTGTTTAAAAATTATAAGGGTACATGAATTTTAAAAAATAATAATGAAGTGCACAGATAAATCATTTATAATAAACATTACAATATTACATATAAAAAGAAGATTTGTCAAATTTGATTTCATGTCAACTTTAAGCCTCAGTAAATTAATAAAAGAAATTAGGTTGGATCAACCTAAAAAAAATAAGTTTGATTAAAAGTTAAGTTAAACATACTAGAGTAAATCAACTTAACCTAAATCAACTATATCTTGTTGACCCAAATTAACTGATTTATTTAGAATGAACTAAATTAAATTGTTTAAACATTTATTCAATTAAATTAAGGGTATTGAATTGTTCACATATGAGAGGTTCTCTTGTACTGCATTATATCTTACGCTAGGGGAAAACCTCTTTTCCACAAGATATTGAAGCCAAAAATGATCCTTAATTTTGAATTAATTTAAAACACGTTGTGGCAGCTTGCAGACATAGGCAAGATAGCACACTAGCCTATTGGCTGTCCCGCGGCAACTGCAGCAGCCTCGAGAGAGGCCCTTGGTGATATAAATATAGCGTGGCCTATAAATATAGCTTGATGGGCTGATATAATCTGATTTTTCATTTCTTCACAGCGAAGCTCACGCATCGCTGGATCCGGAGTGAAGAAGCCGCGCCGTCTGAGAAAAAGCCTTTCACGGGACGAGTCTCTGGATCTGAAGCCGCTGTCCTCACTGCTAGCTACTGCCCATGGTGACTCTAAGGACTCGCCTGGCATCCTCCACTGAGACTGCGCTTCCATCCACTAAAGTGACGCGCTGTAAAAATCGTCGTAATTGCAGGTCCCTGAGCCCTCTCTATCTCATGACAGCTCACCGGTTCGCCTGCCAGCTTCACCAGCTTAACTTGGGTCGCTCGCCGACAGACAACGGCCGCCATCTGCCGCCGCTTTCACCATTGACGACGATGAGGCAGCTGCATCTTTGGAGGTGGCCAGCCGCCTCTTAGGCCCGTGCCTTTTCTTCCTGAGCTTCCTGAAGAAGTCGCAAAGTCCTGGAAAGTCCCCTTTTCAGCCAGAGTGTGCACCTCGGTCTCAGCAGCATTCTCCATGGTGGACAGTGTGAAAGACAGAGGATAACAGTCTCTTCCTCCAGTGGAAGACACTGTAGTGGTCCATCTTTGCCCGCCCTCTGCTGAACAGCGAGCTAAGACGGCGTTACCTTCAAAAGCTTGCCATACTACTTCCGCCATGCACACCCATGCTTATTCCACAGCTGTGGCCATACTGCAGATACTCCAGGCTGACCTTCTCAGAAAAATGAATGAGAAAACACCAGAAGCTATCAGTGTGCCGGATCTAAGGAGCGCTATGGACCTGGCTCTTCACGCTGCAAAATCCGCTGCATGCCATTGGGCGGACCATGGCCTCTTTCGCTGTCGCTAAGAGACACCTTTGGCTGACACTATCTGAGATGCCGGACTTGGTGCGCTCTGTGTTCCTCGACGCGCCCATCTCCCCAGCTGGCCTCTTTGGATCATCCGTCAAAGATTTCACGGATAGATTTGCAGAGGTTCAGGAGACGTCACAGGCTATGAAGCACTTCCTCTCTCTCTAGCTCCGCAGCAGGGTACTCAAAACAGCCATCTGCTCGAAGCTCCCAGCCGCCATTCGGCGCTGCCCCTTCACAGCGTTGTCAAGCCTGGGACCAGAGACGATGCTCTCACTCTGCTGGCCACTTCTCATCTCCACGTGGGCCCTGGCCAAAAATTGAGATAAAACCTCAAAGCCTCAAAGTCTTCTAGCCCTCCTAGGAAAATGACAGTGTTAAGGTCTCGCCTCAGCCAGACTTCCACCAAAACTTTTTGTCCCTAGCACCCCGTACATTTACAATGTGCATGGATGCGGCTCTTGCACCCCTGAAACTTCAGGCATGCGAGTTCTGAACTACTTGGATGATTGGCTGTTTCTAGCTCGATCACACTCAGAGCTCATAGAACACAGGACCTTATTACTCAAACATCCCAAGAATCTAGGTCTCAGAGTCAATTGGGTGAAAAGTTCAGTAGCACCACATTGCAGTACACGAGATCCAGTGTGCGGAGTTGGATCCAGATTTAAGGGTTGGAGATGGATAGGATTAGGGGTGGGGTTAGGGATCAGGGGGTGGAGATAGGTAGGATTAGGGGTGGGGTTAGGAGTCAGGGGGCGGAGATGGATCCAACTCCTCCCCCTGGATTTCGTGTTCTGCAAGTGAGGACCATCTCGAAAAGTTTGCTGTCTCCCTGTCAGAAAATATATTTTCTGGGCACAGAATTGAACTTGCTGTATATGACAGCATGACTGTCGCCAGAGCGCAGACTGAACATTCAGCATATTACTAAATCCTTCCTGTGTGGCCCTATAGTCCCACTCAGAAGGTCTCATGGCCTCAGCATCATCAGTACTCCAGTTGGGTCTGCTTCTCATGCACCCCCTGCAGTTATGGCTAAAAGCGCGAGTACCACCTCGGGCATGGGCCTCCAGTCTGTTTCTCCTCAAGGTCGATCAGACATGTATCACAGCTCTGAAAACTTGGAGAGCACTCGACTGGTACCAGTCAGGTGTAAACCTGGGGACTTCCTCGAGTGTGAAAGTGGCGGAAAATTCACGGGCGCCTCCACCTCGGGATGGGGAGCACTGCTTGAGGGCATATCATTCTTTAGCCAGTGGTCAGAACGAGAGAAACTCCTACACATTAACTGTCTAGAAATGATGGCAGTCGACAACGTGCCGAGGCGTTTTTGTCTCTGAATAAAAGGTCATCACGTCTTGGTCCGTTCGGACAACATGTCAATGGTGGCCTGCATAAATCGCCAGGGTGGCGTCAGGTCCTGAAACCTTTAGAGGCTAACGGAATGCCTCCTGGTCTGAAAATCATACCCAAACCAGGACACGGATACGTGCCGAAATCCCTCAACACACCGTTCAGGGCTCAGGTTATTTCCCTGTCTGCCCTGCCAGTTTACAACGAGGAAAAGCTTCGGCTCAGAATACTACAACCGCTTGAGCACCGCTTGCTGATCGATAAAATTACTCCATGGGCAAAAGTAAGACCCATACTGATACACAGTTCAGGCCGAACATTTTCACCCTGACTGTGTGAAACACTGTTAATGTGGTTAGCTCCCTTAGGATGCTAACTTATTGGGAATGATGCTTCTAGCCTCTCTTCTCAGACTCTCTGTGAGTCCCTGCTGATTATGCACTATATGAGCCCCGGGCACCCTTGGGTCTTTGGTGTTGGATCCCATCACACACAGCGTTTTACACTGTGTTCCCCTAGCGTAAGATATTACGCAGTACGAGAGAACCTCTTGTATACTAACATAACCTCAGTTGCCTCTAGAAGAGGGAACGAGTACTGCGTATCTTTGCTGTGCCTGCAACACCCACTGTTTCGCTTTGACGATAAAAAACCTAAAAGTTTATGAAAAGTCAAGTTTATGCTTCAGTAAAATCCTGTTTTTTAAGATTTGTTGAATTCAGTTATAATCAGTAATCTTAAATACTTTTATTTCAAAAAAACAAGTTATTTTAGATGTTACCACATGAAGTCGAACAGACAAAACATTTGTTTTTCAGTGTAGGATCCCAAAATGATTCTATTGACTCAAAGAACTTTGGCATTCTGTGAGTGTCTGATGAAAAATCATAGAAAATAACTTTATGTTGTATGTTGTCAGAACTATGTTATGTCTTTCAAATTTTTAATAAACTGAAACTATAGATGGAGAAATAAATAAAAAAATGTACTATTTATTTAACTTTTTGCAAGCTAACCGCAGCGTACTAGCTTATCACACGGCTAGTCGATTATTATGTTAGCTTAGTCTATACCAGTGTTATTTCAGTATTATTTTTATACAATTAGTATTTATTAAAATTTTAAATTAGTTTTTTAGTTTTTTTAACCAATTTAGTATTTTAAATTCAACTTTTTTATTTTAATTAGTTTAATAATAAGGCAACATTTTTTCATCTAATATTTAAATTGTATTTTATTTGAGCTAAAATAAAAAAAAATAAAACAGTTTAAGTTAACAATAACACTGGTCTATACCCTTTGCAAATGTTCCATACAGTTTTATACATTTTTGTTTGATCAGGCATTGCAAATGTTTAGGCAGACTCAAGTCCAATTTCATAATATTACAGTTAATGTTTTACCAGAGCCAAATTTTGTTATAGAATGCTCTTAAATGCCTGAAATGGATTTAGATTATTCCCTGTCTTTCACATCTCAGCCAATGATAACACTAGTGACTGGTTTGGAACTGTGCATATTTTTGAGATGCATCAGCCAATCAACATTGTAATAAAGTAATTTTCTTCTGGCTTTCAGAGTGATTAGTTACATGCCAATTATGACTCAGGTGATTGGCTGCAAACAATCTGACAGGAGAACTAGGTGCAAATGAGCAAAGATTGCTCACTTCTTAGGGATCCAGCACAGCCCAAGCAACTACCATTGAGATGAATGGAAATGCTAACAGTTAGCGTTTTATTTTATTTTTTTGATCTTGCTTATCCTCTAATGAAACCCTCTGAAAACAACCCTGTAAAACATCAAGGCCAAACAAGTAAGGCAGATGATCCGATCAAAAAAACACACACACATACAAAAAGTGATGAAATGCGCAGAGAGAGGGGGGAAAGACAGGCTAGAGGGCAATCCCATGGAGAGCTATTTTTCTCAAACGAGATGCATGTGAACTGGCCTTGAGTGGTGGAATGGCAGATAAATTGTTTGCCAGGAACGATAAATTTCCCCCTTTGCACTGTGTGAAAGCACTGGAGCAGAATAGAGCGGTTAGCATGGATCCCTGAGCACCATCCCCCCTCTTTGATTTCTCTCATTTTAATATTTTTGTTTTCTTTTATTTATTCTATTCCTCTCTATTTCATCCTCTCTTTTCCACTCTCTGTCTCACTCGATCGTTCTGTCTCTGGTAATGTTCCGTTCATTCTGTCTCCTCCTCCTTAGTATTGCTCTTCCAGCTGTTCTCATGTCCCCCCCTTATTCCGTTTCAAATCTTTGCCACCGGCTCCCTTACTTTCCTGCCCTCTATTCCTTCACTGTCTTTCTCTGTAACTGTGAACTGTAAAAATTAGAGGAACAGATTATCAAAAAATGAAAATGCTGTCAACATTTACTCAACCTCATGTCACTCCAAACTTGCATGACTGGAAATATAGGATTTATAGATTGATAAAATAAAATAAAATGCACTCTCAGAATGAACATGCATGTCACCCCTGCTTAAAATTGGTTTCCTCTGTAAAAAACAACAAGAGTTGTTTCCTTGTAGCTCATGTCACACACAGCATCTCTTCATGAAATTTCACCACACAAAAAAAGATTTAGATTTTGTTCATAGTATTGGCAAATGTCCTACATTTGTTTCTACATGAACGCATTAAGTTAAATTCAATTAAGTTCTGGGATTATTATGACAATAAAAACATTTTTACAGTAAATATTGGTCTCTCAAACAGTCACTGATCATAGCTTAAATAGAAATAATCATGCATTATTCGTGTCGTTCCAAGAAAAGTTACAGGCCAACTGGCTGTCATTTATTTGTCAAATCAATTTTTTTGTTACATTTGGTGAATGTTAATTTTAAACCCTGTCTGTAAACCTTGAGTGTGTGTGTGTGTGTGTGTGTGTGTGTGTGTGTGTGTGTGTCTGTGTGCATGAGCTAGTGATTTTGAGTGTTTGTTGCAGCTATACAAAAACAATGTTTTGATTAATATCATGGTTATATGTGTGTGGGCACATGAATAAGAAAACATGTCAGTGTATTTGTATATCAACGACAGAGCGAGTTTTTTTTTCAGCAGATTTTTGCTTTTTACACAAAAATGAGGACAAAAGGCCTCTTTCACTGAGCATATGTATGCATAAAATTATGTATTAAATCTGCGTACAAACATTTTTTACAATCAAATAATGATTCATCAATAGGTTTAGTTCTAAAATGTATTCTAAATTTAAACAGAAACATGTAGGAACAGCTAAAAAAAACTTGTACACAATCCCATACTCTTGGTTACCTTATTAACTCTTAAGATGAAATTTTGAACAGATTTGTGTCTTGTTTTTGTGTGTTTCAGGCACGTGGCCCCTTATTTAGAACATCCCGGAATCATCAACATTAGAATTAGGTTAAGACCAATTAATGTGCGTAAGCATGTTTGTGTTTGTAACGTGTGTGTGAATTATGCAGAAAGTTCAAATGTGCGTATAAATACGAATAGCATACACATTTTTGGTGAATGAGACTAAATGAAAGAGAAAATCTTGTTAGTATTAATTTGTATTACATTTCGGTTGAGTAAATAAGGGTGTAATTGACATGTAAACCATCAAGGTACTTCTATCCACTATTTCTGACTTGTGCATCCCAGGTACAGTACTTTGGTTCCGACTGTGTTCCGACTAATTCCAACATAATTGAGTCGTGGCTCTGGAACTAATGAATCATATCTACTTATGTTTAAATTAACATAACACATACTAAATGTAACTTATTTAGCATTTAAATTTGATGAAGTAAGACAGGCCTAAGTAAGACAGTACACTAACAGGCCTTTCCCTTTTCCTTTCAACTTTCTTTGAACATTATTCTCTTCATCCAGTCCTACGCAAAGCATAATTTTTTAACGTTTAATAATGTTTGAAGCATAACAAGTTTAATGAAATCGATAAATTTCAATATTTAAATTGCAACCACGCTTTTATTTAAGATGTGATAATTGGTCCTTGGAATATATTTTAGGATTATACAACACTAAGGAACCTGGAAGTAGCGTTTGATGACCAACAGAGGGTTAAATCCACATTTTAACAATGGATCAGTTATGTAAGTTCATGCTTTACACAACATCAGGAAAATCATACCCTTCCTGTCATACCCTCAAAATCATACCCTTCCACTTGTCATTTTAAGACTGGACTACTGCAATGCTCAATTGGCCGGCTTTCCAGTCAGCGCGACTAAGCCTCAGCAGATGATCCAGAACAACAGCATGTCTGGTCTTCAATCAGCCAAAAAGGACCCACGTTGCACCTCTCCTGATTTCACTGGGCTGGCTGAATTTTGACTGAATCAAATTTAGGGCTTTCAGCACTGACACTGGAACTGCACACCGTGCCTCAACACACTCCAACAAGTTACAGTCACTGAATAGGCAGAGCCTTCATGTTCATTCACAAAGAGGGACAAAACCACTTTCCTAAATCTTCACCCTCTCCAATCCTCTCCATTGAATAGGATGTCAACCTCCACCCGATTTGCCGAGACCATCACAACTTTCAAAGAAAAGCTGAAAAAACACCTCTTCCACAAGCACTTAACCACTAGAAACTTTAAATCAAGGCACTTAAAAGTCCTCTTCTCCTTTCCTCTGTACTATCTTGTTTCCTTATCTATCTAATAAACTTTCTAATAAACCCAGCATTTTACCTGGCATTAAATATTGCTGCCTCTGTGACATTAAGTTCCTTAATTGCAAGTCGGTTTAAACAAAAGTGTCAGCAAAACACATTTAATACTTTGTAATTAGTTTAATTTTGCATTTTTCAACCTGTTTCAGTAGCCTGGATGCCAGCCCGAACTCCACCCACAACATTTTTTTGGTCGGGAAGTTCGGTCTGGACACGATCCATTGAGGAGGAATTATGATCAGGCAAAAAATGAACGGGCCAATCAGATTGCCAGGACGGGCTTTATACGATGATGGACAGATGATCTGCAGGAACGTAATCATCACGTTATCAAAGAGCGCTAACTGGTTTCCCTCAGGAATGACTGCAGCTGGAGAATTGAGATGTATAGATTCCTCTATCGCGTCTGTTTTTAAAATTAATCGACAGCGCATTAATTTTAAAAGACAAACAGAAAACTGCGATCAAGGCATTGGTCGATCGGAAAGATATTCGGCAAAAGTGTAACTTAACAGCTGGCTCTGACGGTCGCTAAGTTAAGAATATGGGACGTTATGAAAAGTATGTAGTCGTTGTGGTTTCTCCTTTGGTCGCACTCATGAAGGACCAAGTGAAAGAAGCAACACTCATTATTTTACTTCTAAAATAATTAAGTTCTGTTGTTGACAACTATGCTATGCAAAGCATTTGTCTTACTGCATTGCTCTGATTGGTTGTAGGTCTGTCCGACTATCCAATTGAGTGCAGAGGGTTTTTTTTCCTGGTTCGGTTAAGACACGCCTCATAATCAAAGCCATACGGAGTGGTCTCAGACTCATCTTCTGACCAGAATATGAGTATGACGAAGTCAGGCTACTGTTTCAGTATTAAATGGGACAATTTAGGGCTTTTCATACTTAGTTTATACATAGTTTACGCAAGGTAATTCTAAACCCTGGGTAAACGAAATCCTTGGTTCTTTTACGAGAGGTACTCTGTATCTGAAGCCGCTGGCCTTCATGATTGCTGCCTTCAGTTGCTGTACCTGCTTCGCTTTCCGGCATTATATCCTTTACTCTGCATTAGGGGTGTGACAGTTATTATATAACCGTAAGACCGATGGATATAGTTGAACACTGTCATTAGAACTCTATAACCGCCAAACCGTGCTATTAAAATATTTTTTTCTAATAGAGAATGTTTAATACTAACATCAGATTACCAGGGAAACGGAGGCGGAGTTGGTGCTTGGATTTGGGAGAGGTCTGTGCCCCTTTACCGATAAGAGCACATGCTGACAGTAAAGCCTTGTTAATACTCAACGCGTCCGCATGGGCAAGACTGGCAAGACCCCATTTCGCTTGGCTGTGTGCACGGCTTTTTTTGTAACATTGCGCACGATGCCGTCTGGGCTCAGCTCAATCTGCGCTCATTGAGAGCAGCACAAGTGCCTGGTCACCTGAATTTGGGACCAGACAGACTTCAAGAAACAATGTTCCAGCAGGTGAATGCAGTGTTGTGCACTCGAGACTCGGACTCGGTCTCGAGTCCATATTTTAATGGAATTGGTCTTGTCATGGACTCGTGTGCATTTTGACTCGGAATTGACTCGTACTCGAACATATTGGGAGTCGGGACTCGGACTTATTCCCGAGTCCACTCGA
>JAOTRC010000012.1:14504519-14515427 GCA_027497675.1 Cyprinella lutrensis
AAATTTAACCCAACTGCTGGGTTAGTCCATATTTGACCCAACGTTGGGTTAAAACAACCCAGCATTTTTTAGAGTGTGGTGACACAAAAACTGATTAAAACTAATTTAAGGTGAAAAACACTAAAACAAACAAAACTGAAATTAAATAAAAATGTATCTATAATTTTATACACTCTAACCCTATACATAACTAAACCGCTAAACATATAAATAAATATAAATATATATTTGTGTGCAGCAGCTCCGTTATAAATGCACTGAATACAGTTATCATAAAGATCCTGGGTCAGGCGTAACAACCCAGTGTTTGGGTAGTTTTAATGTTACCCAGATCCTGGGTCAGACGCAACAAGCCCAGCCATTGGGTTAAAAATGTAATTTAAAAATGCAACCCAATGGCTGGGTTTGTCCATATTTTACCCAAAATTGGGTTAAAACAACCCAGCATTTTTTAGAGTGTGGGTCAGGCGTAACAACCCAGTGTTTGGGTAGTTTTAAGACCTCTAAAGTTATAAGTTCTATAAGTTATAAGTTAAAAATTACTTATAAATGTTTATTTTTACTTTTAATATTTGATAAAGGAGCTTAAATGTAGTCAATATGTTTTTAAAAACTATATGAAATATGCTATACTTTAAAATATGATAAAAAGTAAAGGAATTATCTTACAAACCAGTGTGTCTTCACTACACTTCCCAGAATCCTCTTGTTTCCACACCTCTCCCTCAATCATGCACCTGTTCATCATCTGTGTCACCTGTCTTCAGCTCGTTAGTGTTCATTTGCTCCTGTATTTAGTTCCCTTTGTTCTCTCAGTTCTGGTCGGTCAATGTTTATGCTTTGTGCTTTGAATGTGGATGGTATTGTTGTGGAAGATTTCAATTAATCTGTAGCTAAAAAGAATTCATCTATGAAGTAAAAAAAGCAAATAGCTAGTTCTATAGTAAAAATGAATCTAGTCAGTGTGATGGGTTAAACAAAAATTTAATTTGCTGGCTAAAATGAACATGTGCTCTGTCCTATATTTACTCAGACCTTGGTTAAATTGGCTTGTTTTACCGAGTGTCTCATGGACTGACCAACACACACACACACACGACCACAGAGAGTTTGTAAGGGCCACTTCAATTTGTCAGGTCCGTCATCTCTCACACATGCAGCCTCTCTCCTGTGATGGAGTTCATTGTGAGGATGGTCCACTCTCACAAAACATGAGATGTGTTCTCCCGGGAGTGAGGCTAATGAAATCAGGCCGGCCGAACGAACGAAGGAACGAATGAAGGAACGCTCTCAGGGAATGAGCCGCGCTTTTAGCCTGGGCAGCAGATTTCACAGGAGTCGTGCATTAACAATACTGTTTCTCCTGCCGTCCGCCACCACGATTGTTCTCCTCGTTAATATTTTGCCCTAACGGTGCTTTTGATTTTATTCTCGTTTTTCTGCTCCTCGTCCTGAATCCGATTAGGATCGATTGCCGCACGAGAGCCCGACGGAGCCGCGCATTGAGAGTATTCAGGCGACTAAATAGAATTGTTTGCCCTTAGATGTCAAATTTCCTCCGAGACGAGAATGTCAATAGCAATTAGATTGTGTGCATGCGCTTCACGAGAGCGGTGGCCATCTTGGTCCCAATTCAGTTTCACTGCTGCATTACAGTAACTCCATTAGCCGCCGCGGTTCTTTTACTCAGCGGCTTGGCATCCGTTGAAAGGTCAGAGCCTGCTGAAGTGGGCAGAAAGTGAATTAATGAACAGATGTCTTTAGGAAGTGAACGGTCCGAGTGTGTGTCCGTGTCCCGTCGCTTCCACGGGCTAACGTGATAACATGACAAACACGGTTAGCGGGCGACGCGACACATGACACTCACTGCGAATCACACGCATTCAAAATGCTTTTAATCACAGGGGTTTCCAGACAATCTTTTGAATGAGGATTAAAGCCACTCATTTTGTTCAGTTGTTGCTTTTTTTGGCTGAGCAAAGCAGGGTTATTTTAGATAACCAAAACCAAACATTTTTGAAATGCAATCAAGTCACCTGAGCGTCATATCATATGGATTGATTCAAACACCAGTTAAAATGCATTACATGTGCAGATTCCTTGTTTTAAAGCATTATGCTTTCTAGGTGCAACAATGAATTGATAAGTACTGTGTTAGATGTATTATAAGGTGCGTTGTACGGTATATAAAGACTTAAAGTAAAGTGTAACCAAACTTATTTGAGCAAAGCAACTCATTTTCAATAAATTGATGTGCTAAAATAACGACCGAATCTGAAATAAACAGGAATAAACACTTTTGAACCATAATATTATAAAAAACGGTAACACTTTTTACTTTTTTTATTTTACAGAGTCCACTTAATAAATGTAAATTATGCAAAATTGCATGCAACTAACCCTTTACCGAACTTTAATCCTAATCCTAAGCATTTAGTTAGTACAAGTAGTGGATTATTATTAATCAATGCAACACTGTAACAATAAAAGTGTAACAGAACAAACAAACAAAGACACCAAAATCCTTTATACATTGGAAATCCCGTAAATCTGCTATAAATCCCATCTTTTGATTTCTTAGGTGCTCCTCGTCCTGACTCAGATCTGAGCGTGTCAGTCCTGGTGATCCGCCAAGAACAGCTTTCAGAGATTCGCCTTATTACATCCAGCTATTAAAAGCATGTCAACTGTGAATATTTAAAGTGGTTTATTCACCGTGGAGGAACGTGCACACACACACACACTCTCGCTCGAGCTCTGATCATTTAAGAGCTCCAATCACATCAAATCCAATCATTATAAAGAGCCTCGGCTCCACGGCTCTCTGCTTAAGACTTGACAAATTGATCATTTGCTCAATAACCCTTCGAGTCCGAGGAGCAGAACTAGCCGGTCACGCAGTGCACACCGCGTTCACTGGGCTTTAGTGTATTGTCGAGATGCCGTTCCGCTGATTTACTGAAGACAGGCACATTTCTTCTGTGTTGTTGACACATTTATCTGGTTAGTCCTCCGTCTGCTGAATCAGGACATCACGGGACTCTTAGAGCTATTGCTTTCGGCCGCCAAACAAACCTTTTAAAATAAACCGAATGAAAAGTAAAAAATAGCATTGCTGCTAATATCTGGAATGTGTGGTTTAATGTTAAATAGATGTACTTCAAGCATTTAGGAAGCAATTAAAAAATAAATTAAACTAAATTATTGTGGATCAGACTGTAAAAAAATATTGTTGGTTTAACTTAAAAAATGAAGTAACCTGGATACCTTAAAATGTTAAGTTGATTGAACTGGAAAAGGTGAGTTAATACAATGAAGGAGATTGATTTAATCGTCAGAAACTCAAAATAATAAGTTATCTGAACTAAATAAATTATTAAAGTTGATTTGACAAAAGAAAAAATGTTGTGATACCAAATCTTGAAAATATTTTTTACAAAACAAATTTGTTTTATTAGACTATAGTATTTAAATTTTTATTGATTTATTGAAGTTGGTGAGATGAAACTAATTTTAAAAAAGAAAAGTGATGATCTATCAAGTAGCACATTTCATTTGTTGTTGGACTTATATTTTTCACTAATACAGCTTCAGTCAAAGCATTTTTTTGTTCGCCTGTTCTTGTGTGTTTTGGTGTATTCCAGTGTGATGTACGTACCTGCTGCCTTCCTGGAGATGCACAGAGCCAGCTACGCCCAATCAAAAGAGGAAATGGAAATACACAGGACAGCTACTGTCCCATCCCGGCTCTCACAGAACCTTCCTTTTGAACCCCTGTAAGGAATCTGAGATTATTATTTTTTTCTGTATGTTTCGTGCTTTCTTATGGTGTTTTAATGCATATTTGCTTTGTGTTAGAGAATGCATTTCGGAACAACAAAGTACAGTAGATGGAAAAGGAGTAAATGGAAAGACTCAAGCTGAAGAAGAGAATGAAAGAATAGTTAACCATAGTCAAATTAAACAGAGTGAGCACTGTGAACGACTGGGGAAAAATGTGAAGGATGAAAAAACGGCCTTGAAAAGTGAGAACGGACAAAGTCGAGGGAGAGAAAAAGACAGACGAAAAGATGAAGAAGAGACACATGGGAAAGATTGTAGCTCATGGAGTCAGCCTAGAAGGTATCAATTAAATAACAAAATATTGACGCATTCACATTTAGTATGTTCATGTGTAAAGGGGTTATTTTCCGGTGTCCTAGAGTAACATTATGTAGGTCGGGGGGCATGTGCCTTGGCTTCAGTGTGGTGGGGGGTCGTGGCATGGGCAGTCGACTGAGCAATGGAGAAATGAGACGGGGCATCTTCATAAAACATATCGCGGAGGACAGTCCAGCTGCACACAACAGCACTCTAAAGAAAGGAGACATAATTCTTCAGGTATGTGTGTGTTTTTATTGAAGAGTAGCTTTTAACTATTGGTCTGCTCTACTTGCTTATTCTAGCCAAGAACTGCTCACTGAGACAAGAAGACAATGTCTAAAATACCAATAACGGAAAAAAAACTTGCTCAAACAATGACACAACAGTCTATTTGCACAAAAGAAAACATTGAAGAAACTGGCAGAACAGAATTGTGATCAAAAGTATCAATTGTTTCTCAAGCGTAAATCAAAACATTTTATATTATTGTCACTATGTAATTCTACATATAAGTACTGAGCAATATAAAATAACAGCATTTACTTATTATAGGGTTAGAGTTAGGATTAAGATTTGGTTTAGATTTAGTTGCTTGTAATTATGAATATGTTACTGTTGCTACAGTAAGTACAGTAACGAAGGGCACTGTTAAATAAAGTGTTACCTAAAACACAAAGTAGAATATTATTAATATCCTCTCAGATTTAATGCCATGAAAACCTTGAAAATAATCCTATTAAAGCTAGCATAAATGGAAGTTGCGATAGCCTATTTTTCTATATTGTGACATAAATCTGAGTGAAACATACACTTTAAAGTATGATTGACTGAAAGTAACTCTGAAATTCTGTCTATATCGGCCTCATTCCAAACCTGCACCCAAAAAGTTATTCTTTCTTTCTTTCTTTCTTTCCTTCCTTCCTTCCTTCCTTCCTTCCTTCCTTCCTTCCTTCCTTCGCCACTTAAATGTCGTTAAAGAGAATAGACTTTTATAATTTTTTCTTACTGCACTCAAGGAAAGTGTGAACTTTGTAATGTCGAATTAAGTTTTACTTAATTTACTCAAGAGTAATTGCTAATTGCATTTAATATAAATTGAATGAAAATTATCATTTAAATTTATATTTTATGGTGTAGTTACACTTTGCATGTACTTACTATAATAATAACAGTAAATTATGCACTGTAAAAAGTTGCTGCCTTACATTTTTAAGTGTAATCAACTTGGATGTTTAAGTCATTTCAACTTGTATTACATGAAAACTGGCTTTAAGCAAATGAGTTGAATCTTTTAACTTTAAAAGTTTGAAAATTGCTCATAACTAATTGATCATATTTTTTTTTTCAGTGAGCATAATTTCAAGTAACTAGCCCTAAACCTAACCCTAACGTAACCCCTATAGTAAGTACATGTAGTTAACTAATGTTATGCCTTACATTTTGTGTAATTACACAGTAACAACATCACATTAAAATAAAGTGTAACCGTAAATTCTCTTAATATGTATTAGTTCTGTAATAACTACTCTTTTCCTTTTCTTTCTTTTTTCTCTTTTTCCCTTTTTTGTAAATTTGGAGCTTGACTGCCCTTGTGCATTCCCTTTCATTATACTGAATAGGTCAGGCCAGGAGATTTTGCAAAAATTCACTTTTTGTGAAAGAAAAAAATACTAAGTTTGAAACAAAAGTGGGTACAGAAAATAAAATCACAATCAGATTGTCAGATTGATTTTACTCTGCCCTTGCAAATTTTGTACGAAATATTCATCAGATGAGGCTGAGGCTAGTTAGTGTTGATGAACAGTGATGGGAATTGGGTGACGTTTAATGATCTCCATCTGCTGGTCATAACAAGCTAATGCATCACTCCTACTGTGACCTAAATAAACTAGATAACAAGATTAGTTTAAATAAAATCTGGGGCAAACTGGTTTACTTGAAAGTAGAAGTATATTGAATGGAATGGTACACTCGGGAGAAGGAACTTCACACATTGTATTTTTATATTTGACAGGTTCAAGGTGTAGATGTGAGTGATTTCACTCATGAAGAAGCTGTTGAGGCAATTCGTCAGGCTGGAGACAGAGTAGAGCTACTAGTGCAGAGTCCTCGGGTAACACGCAGATACACATTAACACTTCACAAATACTCATACTTAGTGCTAGAATATACAATAGACAAGACAAAACATGAGTACATAAAACATTTATTTCCTCTCTATGACCAGGTTACAGCCCCTGGCAACTGTGCTGAAGATGACAATGTATCAAAATCAAATTGTCCAAATCATCAGGTATATTTGTGCTTATGCTATTATGTGTAATATCATCCGTGTATTTTAGGAGATGTGTATTGTAAAATGAGTTTATCTCCTCTTTAGGATCCCAAGATCCCCAATAATCTCTCACCAACCTACCCCTTCAGCCCCATTCCCTTTAAGGTCTGTAATGTGTGTTTCCATAGTAATAATCTAATATATGGATTGTATGTAAATATGATGTGCATGCTGAAAAACATGCCCTTGTGAAAAAGAACACTCAGCAACAATAACGACACTGAAAAAATATTGGACTCACTTTCATAATGATTTTTTTTCCCATGATGACTGAAAACCATTGACAGCCAATCAGAATCCACCCTGCTGTAAAAGCTGGAACATTTAAACTGGCAGATGACAAAACTGCAACATGCTTATAATAAACAGAACGATGTTATGCGTATGGTTATCGTTCTTGGTGTGAAGGGGCCTTTAAAGAGAATTGGCTTTTTATTTGAGTAATAATTGTATTATCTGCAAGTACTTTTTTTAAAATAATATATCCTTTTAAGATGTGTAGGTGTTTATACTAAAAGTACCCATTCAATACAGTTGCGAGTACTTTTTTTTCAGACGAGTAAATAGCAATAAAACAATACATTTCCAGATCCGTGAGATTGCTGATTTTTTCTTAACATGGTTATTTTTTTTGTTTTTATGAAAATGTCTCTGTTACCATTGTAACCCCCGTTCCCTGAATAGCTCAATATAAAATGAGCTAATGGCAAAGAAATGCCATGGGTCTGCAGAATTTGCATAGCGTTACTCTGCCTCACCTCGTGAGTATATAAGGAGGATGCTATCCGCAATGCAGACATGTTTCTTCACGGAGGAGACAAGACTGAGGTCAGGCGATCTCCGCGGCACAGCGGAAAGTGGCAGGAAGACGAAATGTCTCCGTTCCCTAGTCAGGGAACTAGGGTTACATTCGTAACCGAGATGTTCCCTTTCGTTGTCACTCCGAGTTCTGTCGAAGTGTCCTTCAGGTCGATCGCTGCAAACCAATCCTGGTGCCGCACACATTCGAAAATGTGTTTGGCAGTGAGCATCTTGAACGGCAGCCTGTGAAAATCCATGCGCAGGTCCAGATTGGCAATAACCCACCGGTTCTCTTCGGGACAATGAAGTACGGGCTGTAGAACCCGGACCTCATTTCGGCTGGAGGGACAGTCTCGATCGCACCATTCGCCAGCAGGGTAGCAATCTCTGCTCTCATGATAGGGGCATTTCCACCGACCTGAAGTGGGGAGAAGACGAGCCTGATCGTCCGAGCGACCCAGTGGGACAGGTTTGGAAGCTTTAGCCAAGCTCCCAACGACTGTGCCAGCAGGGTCATACGAACCACAGCCCGGTTGAAGGCTGCTGCTTGGGCCGGGCTGGAGGGGCAGGAGCCAGAGGAGGGCGCCCTCGGTGGCGAACAGGCTGAGGCGCCTGCCCAGCCGACTGGGTGGAGGCAGCAGCGGGTTGGCAGGGCAAGATGTGCCAGCGGGGTCATACGAACCACAGCTTGGTTGAAGGCTGCTGCTTGGGCTGGGCGGGAGGGGCTGGAGCCGCAGGAGGGCGTCCAGGATGAGGCGCCTGCCCGGCCGACTGGGTGGTGGCAGCAGCGGGTACGTGGGGCAAGATGTGTTTAATGGCCTCAGTCTGTTTCTGAGCAGTCGAGAAATGTTGGTCCTCAACTACACTTCTGAAGAGGCCGGCCTGGGACATGGGGGTATCTACCAGCCGGGACTGCTCGGCATCCTTCATGTCGGCCAGGTTCAGCCACAGATGTCTCTCCTGGACCATGGCTGTGGACATCACCAAACCCAGGGAGCGTGTGGTCACTTTTGTCACCCGGAGAGCGAGGTCAGTGGTGGCGCACAGCTCATCAAAGAGCCCTGGGTCTGTCCTGCCCTCTTGCATGTCTCTGAGCATCTGGGCCTGGTAGACTTGCAGAGTGGCCATAGCATGCAGAGAAGCAGCCGCCTGTCCCACCGCTCTGTAAGACTTCGCCACTAACTTAGACGAAGATCTACAGGCTTTGGATAGGCTCGCCACGAGAAGAAGCACCCTAAGGTTGCATCGCAACAGAGCGTTCAACCGGGGGGAGCCCAGTGTACCCACGGGCAGCTGCTCCATCGTGGGGAGAAAAGGTGGATGAAATCAACGAGCAGTCGCGGGAAGACATGGGGGTCTTCCAGGACTGTGAGATTTCATCATGCACATCCGGGAAGAATGGTATTGGGTGGCCATGGATGTGAATCGGTGGCCGTGCCCAAAAACCCATCGTCCAGTAGTTATCGCTCTGGACAGGGCGGAGGAGTCCACTCTAACCCGATGCTCACGGGCTGCCAGGGAAAGCATTGCAGTCATCTTGAGATCAGACTTGACAAATGACTGCACACCCGAAGGAGGCAGTGCTGCCGAGTCTTCACTTGACGAATCCTGCCCACCACGTAATGCAGCGACAGACATTGCATCATCCTCTGTAACACCAAAAGAAACCCGCGGGACATCCGAAGATGGCCCCGCGGGAATCCTCTGGACGCTAGCGGCACCATCAGGGGAGGGGTAGGTGAAGGGAGCTGATAGTTGGCGCCTTGTTCCACACCGTCACCATCTTGCGAGATCACTGAGTCTCGACCTTAGTGACGAGATGGTCATGTACCCACAGAGAGAATATGAATCATTCAGGAGCGCTGCTCTAGCGTGATCAATGCCCAAACACACTAGACAGCGCTTGTGCCCATCAGAGTCAAATATAAGTCTGCCACAACCAGAAGTTCACGGGCTTGAAACAAGATGTGCTACGTGCAAGCTCTTTTAGAGATCTTTTTGGTGTCGCCGTCACACCAACACCTAGAATTTGCTCGTTTGTGAAAAAGCTGACAATACAGGGAGGCATTTCTTTGCCATTGGCTCGTTTTATATTGAGCGAAGCTGTCAGGCTTTCTAAGCGAAACCCCATTCGTTGTCATCCGATGACAACGAAAGGGAACAAATTTTATTTGCCATGTTTATTTGCACAAATTAAATTGCTGCGTCAGTATTTATTAACAAGAAAATATATTTTTGGATTGTATGGTTTTTGTGATACTGTTGAGATTTTAATTGAGAACTGATTCTATTTCTGAAGAATACAACCACTCTTTTTATTGCATTTGTAGCGTACAGAAGACTGGAAATTGGGGAAGCCTCCACATTCAGTTCCTCCCCTCCTGAAACTGCCCTCTAGGCCAGTGAACACAGAAACAGATGGAGTACAGAAGGTTCCAGAGAGACCACCCCTGCCAGAAGAGGCTTCACATCATCACAGCGAGCAGGAGCAAGCCTCTTACTGGAGTATGTTTGTGTATGACAAAGCATACTCCATGTTTTTAGGGGGTATACCCCCTAAAAACCAAACCTGAAATCTTCTACATTGTGAGGAGCTGGGAACCGTCCCCGCGATGAAAAATGCTTGAAGTTTTGTTTGCAGAAATGCAGAAAGTTTTAAAATTGCCTTAGATCACAGGGAATCAAAAATATCCTTAGCTCAGAATACAATTCAATGCCTTTATTAGTGGGTCCACTAAGTGTCTGTATTGTTTTGTCTGGATGTTTTGACATGTTTGTGTGTGTGTAAGCAGGCCGTATGCAGCAGAGGTATGGCAGTCTGCCTGGAGAGCTTCACATGTTTGATCTGGACTGTGGCTCATACAGCTCTGGACTGGGACTGTGTTTGTCAGAAAACAGAGATGGAGTGCGTGGAAGAATGAGCGTGTACGTGTCAGAAATCAAACCAGACGGGGCTGCTGCTGCAGATGGTCGGGTCAGAGTGGGAGATGAACTACTGGAGGTGAGAACCACCTTCTGAACTCTGAACAACAGAAACTTTTCATTTGCCCATTCAAATTATTCCAGACTTTATGCTGTATATATTTTTATTAGAAAGCAAACCTATTCAGTTTCTCATGATGCACAGGAGACACAAGTCCAGTGTAACACTATACATTGAGATCATTTAAAAAAAACACTGATTTTAACGTAAATTTTTCTAGTGTTTAATGTCTTTGAATTCAAACTATTATCGTTTTTTTTCTGTAGGTTGTTGAATAAAAGTTACCATGAACAAAAGGTGCTTATACAGTCACTGGTAGCTACCATAAAATATTTTATCGAGATTTGATTGTTACAAAAGTAATGCAAGATAATTTGAATTGGACCTTTGTTGTTGTTCACGGTCAGGGCGAAGGTGATTTTACTTCAAGGAAGTTGCACTAATACATATTTTTTTTACTTTAATATTTTTATTGTGTGGGAACTGTTTTATAAAAGCAATAAGGTGTATAATATATATATAGACCATTTTGCAAGATGTAAACAACACTGATCCAGAAACACTTCCTTTTTCAGTTTGTAACTGTTTTCTTTATTTCACATGTAAAGAAAACATCTTAAAGATGTTTGTTTAACTTTTTGATTCA
>JAOTRC010000012.1:14528696-14543752 GCA_027497675.1 Cyprinella lutrensis
AATAAATAAATAAATAAATTATCGGCCGATGTATCGGATTTTAAAACCCCAAAAATATTTGTATCGGTATTGGCCCTTCAAAATCCTTTATCGGTCGGGCTCTAGTCTTCAGTTTTCTTGCGGGAGAAAATGCGACACAAGATTCCTCATTTAAATGATTTCTGCTCAAGGCATTAGCAAAATAAAAGGCGTGAGGCCTGGTTGAATTAGTTGTGTTATGAAACTCAAGGTTATGAAGGGATGTTGCATTTGAAGCAGTTAATCATTCACAACAAACTGGCCCAGTTGACCAATCAGAGCACATTGTGCTTTTCGGAAGAGGGGCTTCATAGAGACAGGTTCTTAAACAGCGTGTTGCTGAAAGACTAAAAAGAGAGGTGCTGCAACAATGCATTTTTTACCATATTGTAGTAGACCCCAAAAACAAAATCAAGACTTTGTAAAAGGCTTTAATATCAGTTTAATTTGTGGCAGCACTGTCTCTGATTTGATGTTTTTGACGGCAGGTCAGTAAAACCGGAGCAGAAGGTGCAGTCTTGGATGAAGCCAAAAACATTAACAAATCTCTTTCCGCTCTGGGCAACGTCATCTCCTCTCTGGCTGAAGGATCGGTGGGTGTGATGAGCCTCGTAGTAACAAATATGTACGATTACCTGTGCTATTAAGTGGATGGAAGGGTAATGAATGAATATTTCTTTCCCATGTCAGACGTACGTTCCCTACAGAGACAGTAAGATGACGAGGATCTTGCAGGATTCTCTGGGTGGGAACTGCAGGACCACTATAGTGATCTGTTGCTCTCCATCCTCATTCAACGAGGCTGAGACTAAAACTACACTCATGTTCGGACAGAGGTGAGGAGACGCACATTGAGTTTAATGAAACTTTAGTGTTGAGCATCAAGTCATTTTTCGGTTCTCGCTGTCAGAGCAAAGACCATTAAGAACACAGTGTGTGTGAACGTGGAGCTGACAGCAGAACAGTGGAAGAAGAAATATGAGAGGGAGAAAGAGAAGAACAAGACGCTAAAGAACACCATCACCTGGTTGGAGAACGAGCTCAACCGCTGGAGGAATGGTACTAAAATGCACACACACACACACTCACTTCATACTCATTCAGCTGTAATTGCTGAGAGTTGCACACAACTGCATTGTATTTTATGCTTTCAGGTGAGAGCGTCCCTGCTGAAGAGCAGTTTGATAAGGAGAAGGCAAACGCAGAAGTTCTGGCTCTGGATAATGTGGTGAATAATGATAAAATCACTTCGTCTCCCAGCATGCCTGCCCTTAAATTCACTGACGCGGAGCGTGAGAAGTGTGAGGGTGAATTAGCCAAACTCTACAAACAGCTGGATGACAAGGTGAGACAAATTACTGACCTCAAGTGAATGAATGAAGCTTTTGGACTAGTGATGGTTGACCTTGCTGATTTCGAGATTATTGGCTTTTAAAAATGTTCTGGGTATTTCCAAATATTGCGCGAAAACATTTTTGTTTCAGGTTTTTTCCCCCATATCATTTGCATAGGTTAAGTTACATAGAAATATATACACTACCAATCAAACTTTTGAAGTCGCATTAAGTTGATCAAAAGTGACAGTAAATGGCATTTATAATGTTGCAAAAGATTTCAAATAAATGCTGTTCTTATGAACTTTCTATTCGTCAAAGAATCCTAAAAAAATGGTAAAGTTATTTTTAATGTGTATAACGTTTAACATTTTTCTATTATATCAAATAAATGCAAACATGATGAGCAATAGACTTAAGAAAAATCTTTTAAACTGTTGTGTAAACTAATATTATTGACATCAATAATCCTGCTCTATAGACATTGGTATGGACCGATTACAATTTCCGATTTTCATTGAGTTTGACCTGCCGATTCTGATTTTATTTTTCTAACCACTTAGTTTATTTTCAATAAAACAAATATTTATTTTCTTATATATATTATAAAACACCATATATTTTTACTCAAACTCAATAATAAAACAAGTTTAAAGGGGAACTTTCTTTTCTGACATAGCCTACTCCAGTTCTTGTTAAAACACACAACATGCAAATTCTGTGTATTTTGGGCACTTTTAAATCCTTTTTTTTCCTCTCATCAAAAGTGTGCTTTCACTTTAATTGACCGTGAGCAGCGCAGCAAAAATATACGCTTGCGGTGTAAATAAGATATGAAACGGCCGTAATTCATGAGGTTTTCTACATGTGCGTTCCATGTACACATGTGGTACTAATGTTGCGCGACATGTTGCGGCATAAAATCAGCATATCAGACTGAAAATCGTCCGGTTCCGGTCACGTGCCGGTCAATTGGTGCATCTCTAATGTTATTAAGTTAACATGATTGGAAAACTGATATACAAGTCGAAATGAAAGCTACTGGATTGCTGTTTTGATATCTACCTTGACCATTGCATCTCTGGTAAGCCCATCGTCTTCTTCCTCTCCCTCTTCCTGGACCTGAGATTCATTGTCAAGCTCTCCTACAAGCTCGGGGTCAATAGCACCTTTACGGCTTTTCTTAACCACTTGTAAGGAGTACGGCGTAAGATGGGATTCCTTATTGTAGGCTCTTGTAAATGCAGCTTTCACCTGCAGAAAGGAAAAAAAAAGAGCTGATGGGGATAAAGTGTGGCATACAACACCTCCAGATGTTTTCCAGTTAAAACACAATTAACTCAGATGGAGAAGGCATCTGTCAAAGCAATGACCTGTCAGCTGGACCACCGGTTTCTTGTCCTGGAGGAGAGGATAACTCTACAATATGCTAAGAAAAATCTCACACACCTTGGAGTCTAGCTTAGAATAAGGATCCGGCTGTCCACCCCATGTACTGATCTCCATCATGTTATCAACATCCTCTTTAATGATGTCATAATCATCCATGAGCTTCACGCTCTGATTGGCTCCTTCTGAACCTTGGGACTGAAGAGGCTCTAATATTGCGGAGCGCAAATATGGCAGGTAATCCAGATTTATTGCTTCCTTACTACTTAACGTCCTGCAGGATAAGAAATAGGCAAGCTTTTAAGAAAGCCAAAATGAGGTTTATAGACGTCATACTTCAGAAATGGAGGAAAGAAGAGGGAGATAGAAGTGTGTGCTTTCTCACTTAAGGCTCATGTGTGAAGCCAGCTCCTGTATGATGCGGCTGTGTTTGCCAGCTGATGAGAACTTGCCCAACCAGCTGGGAAAGGTTGGAAACTGACTCATATAGCCACGCATCAGTTCCCCTGGCAACACGCTTGCATAAATTGCCTGGAAATAAATACACACAGGTATATGAACAACCGTAGTTTGTTTTCACTGATCTATGCAAAACTACTATGTAAACTCGTTTTATGATAAAAATCTGTGCAGGAATATGACTTTATTCATGATTATCTTGGTTGACTGAGGATTTGTTGGTCACTGATGAGAAGACAATGGCAGGAAGTATGTTACCTGTGTAGGAAGCAGAGACCAGGTCTGTTTGGAACGAATCTGTTTGTCCACTAAATCTCCATCGCAAATGCTGTCTGCTGTTTTACTCAACAACACCAGATGATTCTTCAGATTTCCCCTAATAAACATCAAATATCACAATTATACAATCATGCATTCATCTACAGATAAAATAGAATTTTTAAAATCTTATGAAACAAAATTGTAGGGCTGTCCGATACATGGAATATAAGAGATATTATTGCAATCGTTTTGCTGACAAGGTCAAATTTGTAATAATCTGTGAATATCACAGTAATGTTAAAAGTTTAGCTTATTTTTCTATCTGATATTTTTCTATCTTCTATTCTATCTGTAAAATGTCAATTTCATATGTCAAAATAGATCTGTGCATTAGGTCTAGATCTATTTCTATTATTTATAGATCTGCATTTGTTCAACATAATGTGTTTCTTTATTCTTAAAAAAGGTCTAATCTTTTTTCTTGTTTTTTTACATAATGTCTTTTTCATGTGGAGTAAATAAAAACACCTTTTTAAATGATCGAAGAGCAAATGAATTGAGATAAATGAAGATAAATTGATATTATCTATTGTGTATGTCTAAAACTCACCCTGCGGCAGCTGGTCGGACATGCAGGTAGTTTTCTTGGACAAATAGTGGTGCTAAAGAGTAGTCATGAAAGAAAAGGTCTGATTTGTCAATCAAAGACATGTGGGCGGTTTCCTCTCCTGAAGCAAACACCTTCCGACACACATCAAATGGACCCTGCATAACAACACACAGATATTGTCATTCTATACAGTCTAGCCTGTGCCCATAAAGTGAAGATAATGTATTTACAGTGTGCGCATGTACCAGTTTCATGTCTTTCTTAGCGTTGTTAGCATCAGCTTTGGCCTGGTCATAGGTCATGACTTTGTCGCTAGCCGACCACATGCACAGATTGTGCAGGATCTAGATGAAACATAATAACAAATGTTGCAATGTAAAACACAGGCTGCTGAATCAGTGATAAAAGGCAACAGAATTGTTTGCTAACATCATACCTGTCGAATATCCTGATTGGACGCCAGGATTACTTCATTAAGTGCTGGGGGTGGGATCTTCAGACCCTCTTTGAAAGCTATAGACATCATAGCCCCCTGATTGGGCAAAAGGCAGCTTAAACATTTTTAAAATATACTTTACACAACAAGTATAATATTTACTAAAATACATTTTTTTGGCTACACTTTATGTTAAAGTGTCCTTGGAAAAGTGTAATTACACAAACTACAGTGTAATAAACTAAAAACATGGACTAACTATAAGGTTAACTGCTTGTAATTATTCATAAATTACCGTTATTATTACTATAGCAGGTACAGCACATGTATCAAGTGTAACAAACAGTAAAATAAAGTGTTTTTTCAGTGAAGACACATTTTTTCAGCAATTATATAAAGTTTGGTTCAAATCTCTTTTGATTATTGATTTTGATCAAAATCAATAAATCAAAATATTCTGCAATATTTCTAGTTCGCTAACTAAATAAGCAAAGGTGTGACTGATCAACAGTAATGGAATCTGACTATCATTTCAAATGCCAGTGAGTACCTTGATCTGCTCAACACGGGGTCTCTGAAAGCGCAGGTCGTAGCAGTAGTTGGCCAGCGAGCGGATCTTCTGATGATTGCGGTCATTGCACATGCAGATGATGGGAATCTTTGACTGCTTGATCAGACCAATCATCTCCTGTGTGGGTAAAAGGGCAAAGCACAAGTGTCAAAAACTCTGAAAATACTGTTGTTCACTGTTCAGGATAGCATACAACTCTTACCAAGGCTGCACTATGTATTAATACACTGTGCAAAATATGTACATTTTCTGTATGCACAGAATACCAATTACATTTGCTCAAAAGAAGCAGTATTCAACAGAGCTTACTGAATGGATTACTGTAATCCACATTGTAATGACTTAACCCTAAATAAAAATTCCCAAATCACCATTTTTATTTGTATCTATGATACCAGGGCAATGAGAAGTAGAACTCTACAGTTTGAAACATTTGTAGCCAGTACATAATATATACTGAGCAAGTGCTCCATTCCACACAGCCACTGAACCCTTAAGTATTTAAACCCCATCATGACCATTTTTGCTCCTTGAGCACCACCTGTGGTAAAGAGAGATAATGCAATTGAATGTGAGTATATACGTCTACCTGTATTCCTCCTCTGTCTTCATTTCCTGCCATCCCGTCCACCTCATCCATTATGAGGACATGTTTACTGCTCACCGTCTGAGATGCACCTGACACCATTAAACACAAAAACATACTGTGTTTATATTATAATCACCAAGTTTAACTCCAAGCCGTTTTACAGATGCTACCAGCAGAATTAGCTATTAATTAAGCTAATTACCGGTATAGAAGTTCTTAATGCTGGTGTTGTTGAGTGATTCTGCGATCACCTCCTTTAAGCTGTTCTTACTGCGGGTGCAGCTCGCATTCATCTCCACGTAGCTGTAACCCAACTCCTAAAAGCACATATGGAACTCTGTTAATGCTTTACCCAATGCAACAAAACTATAAAACAGACACAGCATGTACAATCATTCACTAATGACTTAATCCTTGACCCAACGCTAAACACTTCAAAATGATTTCACAGACTGTTTTTGAAACACAGTCAAACTAAATGTTATGCTATATGCATTAAAGACTCAAGAGTGAGACTGAACTGACCTCACAGACGAGAGCAGCGGTAGTGGTCTTTCCAACACCAGGAGGACCAGATAGCAATGCAGCCTTAAATCCAGAACCATCATCTTTACTCCCAAACTTACCAAATTTGGCTGTTTCACAGAGAAAGAGAGACACAAGAACAATGACATTTGTGACAATGACAACAAACAGTGCATTTGAATAAACAAATGGCATGCACCATTCAAATAATCCGTATGCTTTGACTCTTAGTGTACAATCTGTTGCATATGCTCATAGTCAAGTGCACTGCATTATAGGAAACTGTACTCTGGTTATATAATGGTAAAAGTAGAATTGATGTATCATAAGCATATAGAACTTGCATACTGGTAGTATGCCATTCCAACACAGGTAGTTGACATGAAATTGAGCAGATGCCCCAGTATGACAAGCTAAACTGTATATAAACCATCTAAAACAACATTTACAATTCTTATCTTATACAATTAATATGACTTTAAGAGGCTAAATGGACAATTAGAAGTATTTAAAATATGCATTTGTCATACTATGTCGCCATTTCAAATTAACTAGTCTACTAAGTTGAAAAACAATTAAAGATAAAAATACAGTAATATACACATTTACTAGTCCATATTTTTAATGTAAAATCTTGATGTTGATGATCATAGGTTATATGTCGGCTACCCAAATATCAACTGTCATGTGAACACAGTAAGAAGAAACTTTAAATACTGACGTGGTGCTTTTGTATTGCCACTGTGATGTTTATGCCAGTTCTGTAACCAGCGCAGAAGCTTGTTGGCGCAACTCTGATCCCCCTGCTGTCCAATCAAGTTCTTCAGACTGCGGGGGCGGTACTTATCCACCCACAACAGGCTGCTCCCATCATTCGGTGGGGAAGAGTGGGATACAGGGGATGCTGTCTTGGTTTGATCATAGCTCAAACTCTTTTTGACCTCTGAACGAGAGGCTTCACGTGTGCCAGATTTAGAGGCAGAGCCAGGCTTAGACTTCCTCTCTGAAGGGCTTCTCTTGTTGGGACTGGGCCCTTGTGGAGTGGCCTTCTTGGCTGTAGGAGTGGACTTGCCTCTAGAGTCTGGAGTCCTTGTCTTAGAGGATTTATTCTAGAACATTGAAGATAGACAGACAGCTCATCACAATATGGGAAAAAAACAGACATACACTGTATGCGTTATTTAGTTTTTCTGCAATATACATTGCGATATGAAAAATACAGAACATTTTGACCAGAGCAATTGAATAGCTATATTTGGGAATAATTCTTGGTTGGGGTGATTTTGTTAGGCAGTGCATAGAAATAAAAAATTATATTAAAAAGCTGAAATTTCTTTTTACATCGAAGACTTTGTGGTTATGAACCATCTATTTAGGGCTTTGGTTAAAACTGTAAACATATGGGGGTTCAAAACAATGGTATACCAATATTCTGCCAAAATAAAGGGTTGAGGATTTAATGTGAAAAGCACAAGGGTTCGAATACAAGGGAAGAATTTAAAGACTTAAATATTTGTATTGTAACTCGAAATGTTAGTTGGTTGTTGTAAAGTATGAACTTATGTGTACAAACACCCCTAAAATTAAGCATTAGCAATAGTCTAATGTGTCGGATTTGTCTCAGCAGTAGCAATACGACACATATTCATAAAAAACGTCACCCTCCGCAGTATAACATTGAATAAACACCAATATCGGACACCATATACCGCATTATCAATTTTATTTAGCTAAATATTGTAAGGCTCCAGTGGGCAGTGAGTGCAAGTGAAAGAACAGGAGGGTTGATGGGAGCTTCTTTACCTCTGCCTCTGCCGCAATCTCATATTTAGACTTCTTGCCTGGTTTGGTTCTTATGAGTTCCAACAACTCATCTTCATTAATGATCTTAGTGCCAAAACTCTCCGCCTAAAAGATAGACAAGTTACGTTAGCACATAATGTTACAACTAAAAATAAAATTAAAATGGTAATTTATAAATACACTGAAAAAGAAACATACAGAACACTCAAGTTCAAATAAAGAGAAATAATAAAAATAAAGAACCTTCTCAGTCTTTGAAGCTCCACTGTCTCGTCCCAGAACAAGGTAATTGGTTTTACGGCTGACGTTTCCCGTGACCTTGCCGCCATATCGCTCTATTAGAGACTTAGCATCATCCCTCTCCATAGACTCTAACACACCAGTCAACACAAACACACAACCCTCCAGGCAGTTCTCTGCTCCCTAACACATGCACATAACATTGTTTAAGCAGCTTAAAGGGGCTATATGTACGAATTTTTATAGCCAATGTATGAACAGCTAGTAACGAAACTTAAAAAAAATGAGATCCTCCCCAACTTCCTAGGCTGTTTATGGAAGCTTGTAGACTGATTTTTATGTGGAGAACTCAGGATGTTTTCCAGGAAAATCAAAAGGATTGTGACGTTTACATGCCCTCCCGAGAGACCGTCTTTAGTTCTTTACCGCGAGAAAGTGTGTATCTAATGTTAGCTTAAAGATGGCGGCCACTAACATCAACAAATGCACAGCAAAACAAATTAAAAACTTTTGTTAATTGGTGTTTCATAGTAACAGTGACATAAACAATGTTAGGGGCTGTTCAAAAAGAGGTTGTTTTCCCATTCCAGTGCGCTACTTTTTTTGAGTTGCGTATCAAATTTATGAAAGTATGAAATATACAAAATCCTATATGAATTCCTTTAGTTTAAACATGCTCAAATAAATAGCCTTGAAATAGTTTTGTTTAATATTTGTTCTGAGAATAGACATGATTTTCGTTTCCTCAACGGAATTCCTCCACAACTACATTAGAGCAATTCTAAGAAAGCATTCTATGTGTATGTTGTGTGTATTTCAAGCCTCTCAATCAACATTTGAGCGCAATCCTAAGGACAAAAGCATGTCTGCATGAGTTCAGCAATCAGAATATATTATAAAGCTTATTAAACGCTAAGACCAAGAATCTGCACTACCTAAATGTACGGTCAGGACCAATTATTTCTTCCAAGCGAAGAATGAAAAAGAACTTTGCTGTGAGTATATATAAGGGTCTTGAATCGCGTTCAGGCTCTTGTACATTACGGAGTGTGTGCACGAGCGTCAGTTCTAATTTCATATCACGATTATAGTGTCCAAAATTATTGTGATTATCAATATTATCACGGTTTTGTTAAAATTAGATAAAAGTGTTCAAAAAGAACTGAAAACATTTCAACAAGTTTTATATTTGAAAAATCAACAAACAGCAAATAAAACAAGCAGCTCTATGCAATTTTTTTATGCAAGATTCTATTAAATGGCATTTCCTTCTCTATAATGCCCGTCGTCAATAGCAACGCATTATTACACAGTGCACATCCATATCACAACGGACGTGCGCTATTGTTTCATTCAAATATAACTTGCTGTCTTGCGTCCCTGATTTTTGATTGCATTGAAAATGAATCAAATGTTTGATAATATTGGTGTGTGATATATCTTGTCTGGACGATTGTTTTACAAAATGAATTTATAAACAGGTAAGATTAAAAACATTAGCTAATCTCATTATCAATTCAATATGTCCCCGTAATTATGTGGTAAAAATAAAATCGATGTAATACGTGACGCATCTATACATTACTATCCCTTAAAATGTCACTCTTAATAATAGTCTTGTTTGAAATTGTTTGTTCGTCTTTGGCTCAAAGCCACTTGCTGCAAACTGTTCTTCGTGGACATAAAATGTTTAAACTCAAAACAACATTTCGTGCCAATTGTTTCCAAGACGTAGTTTTGGTATTGAGGTCAAAGCTAACTTGCCTTGCGTTCGCTATACAACAGTTGGTGATGGTCACACAAAACGACTCGTCAGATTTGAAGTGTTTCTATTGCAGCGACTTTTTGTTCGGCAGACAGGATGACTACCCTTGATCAAGTTTCCTTCAGGACTTTTGTAAAAGCCAAAATATGACCACACCTCAGATTTGGTCCTCTTAAAAGGCTGAAAAATCTCCCGAGCACGGTCACTGCCTTCCGCCAATCCTTCTCGAATAGTAATTTAAAATAACATTGCGTGCAGCGTGCTAGCGTCAGACTGGCCGAATTTAAACTGAATTATTCAAATCCCGATAAGCAAACACGGTTTTAATGATAATTGAATTTTAAACGATAATACTAACCGTCAGTATATTTTATCGTGGTTCATCGTGCAACCGGTTATCGTCCCTTCCCTAGTCAGTACAGACAATAGTTGCTGGCTGCAGTTCACTTAATGGCCACTAGTGTCACTAATAACTGGAGTTTCTGAATTCTACATATAGCCCCTTTAAAGGTCAAGTATAATTTGATTCCTGAAATATATTCATAAATAGCAATGAGACGATAGGCCTGCAGTTGTCAAGATGAGTGATTTAGGTGTTTTTACCTGTGGTATCTCTTTAGACCCCAGAGCTCGTGGTCCTTCTCTGTTCAAGAAGTTACGGTAGGCTGATGAATTTGCTCGTTTTTTATCAAGATCCTCAGGACTTGTACTCTGAAATATTATAGACAAAGGTTTGCTCACTAGAGGTTTTCAGGCCATATTTATAGAAAAGCATTGTATAAATACAAAATAAAAACTTAAAAAACACAATAACAAATCTTACATTGTCATTTCGTATATCTTCTCATATAAAACAATCCCGAATCAAGGAGCCTTTGCAAAATAAATACCTCTGGTTTTGTTGGTGAAGTTTTACTGGGTTCACTTTTAGGTGTGGAAATACTTCGTGATTTTGTCATTCCCGTGGAAACACTTCCTGTTTTGGGCGTAGCTGCCTGCTCTGAGCAAGCAGGTGAGATGGGCTCTTTCTTAGGAGAGATCTTCATTTTCTTTTCGCCCCTTTTCCTTTGCTCATCCTCTTCATCCTGCCGTTTTTTCATCTGAGCCAGTTTGGAGCTGGTTTTCACGGGACTTGTTTTAGGCGTTGGGTCCTTTTTAGGTTTGGTGTCTGAGGCAACTGCCTGAGAGCTGCTCTTGGAAGGGGAGATAGAGTCTACCCGAGCCTAGGAAACAAAAAGAAATGTGTAGCAAACTATAAAAAACATGGCTTCGTTAGCCACACCATGTGATTTTTGTGGACATTTGATTATGCAGACAAAAGGTTTTCAAATTAATAAGCAGTAAACTGTTAAAATAGTATTTTCGTGAAAGAATAAATGTTATGACAAACTATAGACGTGTGTAGCTCACTAACCTTTTTCGGTAAGGGAGCTTCATCCAGCATGGCTAATGTTTTTGCAAATTCCTCATCATCATGAATCTGCTTTTCCAACTAACACACACACACACACATACACACAGTTATGCATTACGCATTAATACATACAGAAAATTAACAATTTCTCCAGTATAAACTAGATATGTGACTACATTAACATGCATTTTCAAATTAAGGTATATTCTATATAGCCTTTATTCTGAAAAACCTATTGTCATGAAGATTAACACTTGCAAGCTCTTGTGGAAATCTCTTGTGCTTGACAATTTTTAGTAATTCTGAATTATAATTCAGCTCATTAATTCTCATCCATGATTAATGTCCTTGTTAATAGAACATAATACTGTACATTTTTGACCAAATTCAGATTAATATAGGTACATTATCATGCATTTTTCATGTGTCCTAAACCAACCTCAATGTCTTCATCCATCTGAAGTTCTTTTGCAATGGCTTCATCACTAAGCGACTCATCTACTTCCTGTGTGGGCTGGACGAGACCGAACACTGATGAGTTTGAATTTTTCAACACATTAAGCGCACATGCAAACACACACTTTTATTCACTCTCTCTACTCACCGCTTTCCTTTTGGTGCTGGTACTGGCCACCATTTTCTTCTCTGACCTCTGAACACTCGAGCTCCCAAAGAATGCCATTACTGAGGTGGGCTTCAGTTTAGGTGAGGTTGGTGTGACCTTTGTTGATACGATGGGCTGAGAACTCTTCACACTTGCCTTTGAGGTCGTGTTTGGGGATTTGATTGGAGATTTATTAGGGGAAACTTTCGCTTGTTTTGCTTTTCCTGAATTTGAGACCTCCTTGCCTTTAGCAGTTCCATTTTCTTTAGGTTTGTGCTGTTTCAGAGTCACAAATGTATCATCAGAATCTGGAAAAATAAAACAAGGACAAAAAAAGGAATACAAATTGTGATATAGACGTCATATTCACACAGCATTATAATATGCATGAGGCAATTTGCTCGCTGACTCCCTCACCAGAATCAGACACCAAAGTTACTGGTTGTTTCTTCACTGTGGGGGCAGGTGTCTCTTTAGTGCTCTTTTTGGTCTTCTTCTCCTTCTTGTCTTCCTCAGAGTCTACGATAAGATGAGAGAAATATTGTGATATCAAATTCTAAAACTGTCAAGGAGAGTTTTTTTATTTGGAAAAATATTTAGTTTCTATTAAATTAGATTATAAAATTTTACCCACATCATTATAGTAGTATTTATTCACTTTATTGTATTTTTTTTTTTTACAGACAATCGAACACTTCCTTGCAGCCCCCTGTGAACATAATGGTAATCATCATAATTGTACCAATATTTGATAAATGCCGTTTACAAACCTGAATCAATTATGACTCTTTTCTTTCGTTTTCCAGTGGGTTTCTCATCAGATTTGGGACTTTTGATCTAAAGAAAGAGAAAATGAGTTATTGAATAACACTGCAGGATGCATCTAACATCAGCATGCAAATTCATGTTAATAAAGAGAATATGACTATGAGAATCAACTTATACTGTAGGTGCTATCTCATTTTAATAGATATATTACTAGATATAGTACAATTCTGTCATGGAAATAAATGCCATGTACATTAGACCGCTGTTCTACCTTAGTTTTTGATTTCTGTTTCTTCTTCTGTTCTTCATCAGTGCTGGTGCTATCATTTGAAGGTTTGGGCGCAGCAGGTTTGGTGGACGGAAAAAACCTGCGGATATCCTGAAACGAGAATAAGTGAATTAGAAAAATATACTATTGACATTGTATGCAGTTTTACATAAGTTCCATTACTAATAACATGGATTCTTTAACGTGCTGCGCAGAGCAACTACCATAGAAACCCCAGGCTGAGTTTGTTCAGTTGCATGTTTACATTTCAAAGTTGACAATAATAACAAACAGGAAGCAGGTGCTTCGTTGTTACCAAAAACACAGACATCTGTACTGTATTGTTATACTGAAACTGTTGGGAGACAGTCGACTTGGATCGTTAAGTTCTCCACAATTTTTAAATGCTTAAATGTTTCTCGACCCAGACGTAAACAAATACTCTCGTGATACTGAATGACGTAAACATGGACTGCCAGATTCATGAATAGCCTATTATGTTTTCTTCCATTTGTAGCTTTGGTCTGTTAACAAACATGTTAAGGTTGGAAGTTTGAGCTAACTGCTCTTTCTATATCCAAACAGCCTTATTAACTGCATCGAGCTCGTCTCTGATTGCATTATTTTTTTATGTAGACGATGCATTGATCAGGCCACTCACCATTTTTGAGCATGTGTCAATATCGTGTCTTTATTTTTGGACAAATTGCAGGACAGTAGTGCTTCTCCAGTCTTCTTTGGCGCCAATGATACTCAATGCAGGCGCAGCGTGATGACGGAGGGCAGATGGAGGAAGAGAGAGACGAACGCGCAGATCAGATTGGATTCGACCAGCTGGTGTGTTGATACCAATTTTTTACATTCTATGGTTATGTGTAGTATCATTGTAAAATACAATAATAATTAGTTGGAACAAATATTGTATAACAAACTAAATCATATTTAGAGGTATCGTATATGATTGTTTTTATATACAAAAAAAAAAAAAAAACAATATAATGCCTAATGCTGTTATTAGAAATAATTTGAATGAAAACTGCTTTGAACCAGAAACTTAGACCCCAAACTTTGTACAACCCCTGTGAGAGGGATCTCCATCCACAATTGTTTCTGTATAAAATACATAAAATGAATCAAAAATATTATATTATGCAAAGAAATGTTTACTTTCAATTACGTTAATAAATGCATTTCTTACACATAATAGCACTGTATTGTTAAATGTATTCATATATGTTTATTTACACATGTGACTTTTCTTATTTAAATGGCATTTTTGTTTCTCTTATTTATTTTTACTCTTTTCATGATTTATTTATTTTCACAAATATTATAAAATCATTTACAGATTATTTATGGCCCCTGTGTTAAATGCATTATAGTGACAAATCTAACCCTCATAATGCATTCAGGGGGCATTTGTATCAAGGAAATCAAGAGTAAATTTGTCTTAAGTGTATCAAAATTCTGTGACTTCGTTTTAGTCTCATTCCTAGACTTATGATTCATTTAAGTTGGTATCCTAATCTAGTTAGGAGAAACAAGATGGCAGCAGAAAAGTACTGACACTATTTACAATAATAATATAATGGACTTGAGTTATATGATGACAGCGAGTTAATAAAACAATACAAGCTAGATAGTCAAGATATACTGTTTGTAATCGACATAGTAACAAATGTAATAACTTCAGCCACTCTATGAAACAATGCTCTAACTGCATAAATAAAAGTATTAATGACTTTTTTGATGAATGTAAAAATTGCAGCAATGCATCAGTAGTGATGACTTGGACCCATCAGTCCACCATAAGCTGGATATTAAATAGCACCATTGCTGAACTAACCACACCTAACAGTCAGTTCATTGACTTCCCAACTGACTTTTAAACAATATAGCGAAAGCAAGTCGCTTTTATATGGATTGCAATGGAGTTATTGATGGAACTCAATTTTATCCTGACACCAGTATTTTCTTAATGTCCTCTTTAGATTTGACTCCA
>JAOTRC010000012.1:14546713-14558064 GCA_027497675.1 Cyprinella lutrensis
TTTCCGCGTCGTGCGACACAACGAATCGATAATGTAATTCGTTGCCAACTCTTTCAGAAATCGATTTTAATCGATTTTATCGATTCGTTGTTACAGCCCTATGCACATGCTCTTATTATAATCATATAGCCAATAGATCATTTTGCTGATGTTTTGTATCCTTTATTTCAGCAGCTTGCAAATTATTTATGCCATCTATGAAAGTTGGGGGGAAAGTTACACCTAATACAAAAATAAATTAAACATCTCCAGTTAACTAGCAGATAATTCATTTAGTTCGCTATTAAATAAGAGATCTAAGTTTAATAATACTTGGGGTCCGTTTTTTTTCATATGTTGAGGGATTGACTTTTTCGGGTATTCCAGAGTAGCCACCCTGACTGTCTTTTAATTGTGAGGTTTTATTTATTTATTTTTTTTTAATGTGAATTTGTAGCATGCTGGGATGTTTTTTCCTCTGTAAGCGAGTATATTGAGCTTTTATTTAGCAGTGGGTGACCATTTTGTGTATTTTTTGTTTGTTTTTGTGTTTTTTTCCATTCTTGTAAGTTATATTTGACACTGTTTTGACTCTCAAATTGTTACCACCTTATTTTGATATGTCACTTAAAATACCAATAAACAAATGTTTAAAAAAATATATATATAAAAAAAAAAAATAAATAAGAGATCTAGCGCTAAAATCTGTTGTTTTTTTAAATCAAGCACTGCTCTTTTTCGCTCCAATCAGTTGAATACAGTGTCTTTTGCGGCTCGCGCAGTCGCGCACCGTCTTCACACGGACGCGTGTTTCAAACTATCGCCGTTGCAGAGACCTCTGCATTGTGTTGCTAATAACTTGCAATGTATAACTATCAGACCGGCCCTCGCGACCTCGAAACACCACCGGCCCACCGGGAAAAGATCCGACCCTCCTGATTGCCACTCCGCTACTGACAGGCGGCCACTGTATCACGTGTGCTCGTGCATGCAGGCGTCTCGCGGTAGTGTTTGTCTCATGACAGCTGCAGCTTCTTTGCTGCGTGCGTGAGGAGAAACACAGACGTTCATAGGGAGAGACTGGAAGTGTGCGTGGCACACACCAACATGAAATAAGTCTCTTACAAATCTGGGTCGCGGTCATTCATAGAAGTATCGATACTAATAAATTTAGGTATCATGAGGTTTATAATTTCCGAGTATCGCGATACTTTTGAAGTATCGGTGCACCGTGCAACACTACATCCAAGTTGTCTTAATTTGAAATGAAATTCAAATTGTGCTAACAGAAATTATAGACCATTTAAATGTGCAAACAGACCATTGTGTTGTTTAAAATAAGGAAAACCACTCAATGGCTCGAGTGGTTTGCACTCTAATCATGCTTATTGGCACAGTACATCTTAAAATGATGCTCACCTGAGTTTGACACCAGCTCAATGTCATTACCCTCCAGAACCAGCTCATCTTTTTGAGCAGCAGACACTGCACATGCTACACCTACCAAAAAAACAAAACACCTTAATTCTGTAACCCGGCATGTCTGCAGCAGAGTTAAAGGGGTCATTGAAAGCAAAATTCACTTTGATATGGTGTTTGCATATAAATGTGTCTCTGCAGTGTGTGGACAACCAGCATACAGTGAAAAAAAACATCCATTTCCATCCCAATCCCTTTTTTTAAATCTTCAAAGTCAATGAGGTCGTGTTGCTCATGCTCCCCCCATGACCGTTGACGGACTGTCCCATATTAGAATGTTTCCGCCCCTCAGCCATTAGTAATCTGCCCATCAAGGCAGCACTTTGCGTCTCGTTCAGACGAAAAGCCTTTAAACATACCTGGCCTCATGCGAACACGACGGACGTACTTCTCTCCCAAGAAGTTCCTGATCTCCACCAAAGAGCCAGTCTCCTGGATCACCACATTAATGGGGAAATGGGCATATACAGATCGCATCTTGTATCTGAAGCCCTAGAGAAATAATGAAACATATATTACATTATTAACATATGTGGACTATGAAACATCATAGTTCACATCTTTTCAATATAACTAGAACGAGATTATAGGTTAGGACTATAAAACGGTCCTTTTAAAGTTGCTTTAGACAATGAGTATACTCAATAGAATTGAGTATGAAAGAACAAAATCAAGTTAACTTACCAGGGTGACCCCCTTGATCATGTTCTGGACATGACTGCAGATGGTGCGGACTGTGGCCAACTCCTTCCTGTTACCCCACCATTTATCCACACGCAACTAAAACAAACAGTTCATCCACTATAAGTTACCACACTTAAACAAGGTCTGTTTACATGCATTTGTCGAAATGAAGCAAATCTTATTTCAGATTCTGCTTACGTGTGCATCGCACAGAAGCATAATTGACCTATCGATTCGCTAACATACAAAACTAAATAGCTTACTCTTCTCACATCATGTACAGTGCAAGTCAAAAACAGCCATCTGCAATTGTGACGACCGTAACACAAGGCTTATCCTGGTTGCATTGTGATCCGCCATTAAACACTTGCTTCCAAATCTATCTTTAGCAACCACATTTATTTTTAAATATTTGTTATATCCCTCTACGGCATATTTAGACCCAGTTGAGTGCTCCTCGACGAGAGGAGGAAATTCTGTGTCCCAAATTCATCAAAAACATCTTGGGACAATACAGTTATCATTATTATAAGACAGTTAGCAACTCCAAGATAGCAACAGTAACTGGTGAGGCTTACAGACAGGTCAATTGTTGTTTCGCCTTTGTGATATATCTATATAAAAGCTGACCTATCAGAAAAGCTTTAGCAAATGTTTAGTGTTCAGACCAGTTCAAGACAAATATTATACATATGTATATATCAAGACTGCAAACCTTCTTCTGTTTCTTGCCCAACAGACTGAGCTCCAGGTTAATATGGTTGAATTCCCGGCGGAGAACGCCACGGGGTCCCTTCACTGTCACTGTGCGGCCCTTAAGGGACACCTCGACTGAAAGGAAACAGACACAATTCAGTAAACATGAAGGCATGGAGTGGATAAAGAGAAAACTCGAATACCATACAAATCACGCGAGGAGAGCGTGAATGGTTAGGACGGGATGCATATTTAACCTACCGTTGTCGGGGATGTCCACTGTCTGGTTACTGAGAATGGTCTTCATTCTGAAGAAAACGAACACAAAAGCATGTCCATCAGAAATACCACTCATTAAAACAGAAACACTGATAGCTCATACAAACCCTGTGGAACCTATAACGTTAGAATTCCAGTCAGTTGCTACACCCGGGTGGTACCGTTAACGTTTTTTTTAATTATTTGAAGTCTGTTTTAATGCTACTTGAACATTATTTATGTCATAATGAGACAAACATGGCTTAATATCAATGTGCTTGATGTGTGACTTGTTATTATTTCGGCCTACACGTCAGGCTAACCGGTAAACACTAAACAGACTCAAAGCGTTTATCAAACAGCATCGAGTTTTCGACACTAATAGAGCCATGGATATCTTCATGAACATTTAAACAAAGTCTCAAAACACTAAGCAGACCTAACGCATTTGACATTAGTGCAGATGGTACTTGATTAAAATGCAGAAGAACAGGACGCGCCATGTTCTTACCTCGCTGATTAAGGGGGAAAGGAAGGAGGAAGAACGTGATGACGTAAATGTAACCCTTACGTCAAGCGTCACAAGCCAGTCTGAAAAGGCAAAACCAAGGGATTACAGAAAATGATTATGTTAACAATAAAATATAAATTATATAAAATACAATACATAAAATAAAGTATTTCATAATTTATCTTAAAGATACTGGTTTATTTGGAAGAATTTAGTGCTTTTTAATGATTTAATCCTGTGAAATAGTCCAGTAGATGGTGGACTACCGTGAAGATAAGAAGAGTAAAGTTAATCGATGTCAGAGCGATTGTTGTCAATGACAGGCTCATGCTGAATTAAAGTCATGGCGTTGATCAGCAGAAGTTGTTGTGCTGCGGGTCGATATTCTTCTAATCATCTGTTTTTACCATCAAAATGCTTTGAGGCGTCTAATGTAAGGGATTTCTTCGTTCTGGTTTAGTATTTATGACTGACTATACAAAAATATAATGTCAAATAGTTAGTGCTAAGTTACCTGTCGTTGCTCAACCGGTGCAGGCCAGTGCAGAACAGAAGTTGCGTAAAATATAATAGTATAATGTCCTCTGATTTAATATATTAAAATGTGTTAGGTTTTTTATATATGCATATGCTGAGCTAGCTGAACTGTTTGATGATGATCTTACTATAAAAGTTTTTAAATTGATGTCACTCTCAAATCGTGCTTCTGTCGCAGGGTTATTACTTTAACAGACTGACCACTGCTGCCAACACATCCACAATCACCGAGAGGAAGAAACACTTAAAAGAGGATGGACTGAACCTCCAGGATTTCATATCAGGAGAACTGTCAGAAAAGAGCTCGTGGGAGGAATACAGAGGCAACCTGAAGAGAGGGAAGGGAGAAAGGTAAACGATTGGACACCACTTTCTTTAACATTTTCAATATGGAAATCCTCTCTTTTCTTTTTTTTCTTTTTTTTTTAACTAAGTGACATGGCCATCAATACTCCACCGATACCATCATGTTTTTTTCTATTTATGACTTCATTCACAGTGATCACTTTGCAAAGGTCACTTAATAAATGTATCAGTGTTGTCCAATTGTGCCTTAGACATATATGTAATTTGTTAATAAATTATATGCATGCTTTATTTACTGAATGTACACAGACTTTTAATTTTTATATCCTGCCTGGTAAAATGTATGAATCATGAAATGAAACCTGTAAAGCAAGCTTGACATGAAATAGTAGTCAGAGAAGTTTTTAATGGAACAGTTTAGACAAACATTTGAATATGTTGCTCATACCCGAAGTGGGGAAAAAAACGTCTGTTTTATTTAGATGTCCAAACTGAGCAAAAATAATATAGAAATTGGTGTTGTTGCTGATATTTATATCACCAAAAGGTAAAATACTGATAGTTTGTAATGTAAATCAATGAGATCTTTGTAACAGTATAGCAGCCTACTTACAAGTTGTTATTCTATTTCTCCCAATTATATGTCTTAGGAAGAGGATATTTAAATGTTTAGTTTTATGATCAAAGCTCTGTAGTTTTTATTGTGGGTGGCAAAACATATAATGCAATACAATCCAATGATGATAGAGATATAGCCTACAAATAAAAATCCCCCGAAAGCCTGATGGATCATATTTAATATTGTTTTGCTACATTTTAACCTGATTTTCTTAAAAAAGGATGTATGGATAATGAAGTAAACCTCAGTTGCTTCAATCAAGTAAGAGTTCATTTTAAAATATCACTAACTATATAAAAGCTGTGACCTGAAGGGGAATGTTTTTACAATTTACAAACCTATTAATCAGAGGACAGAAAGCATATAGTAGATTGTGTGCAACAGGTTTTTCAGCAGATATAATGTTGATAGGGGGGCCTAGAAATTTGTGTATCAAATATGATACTCTAAGCATTTATAGAGTTAAAATACAGGAATAATATTTTTTTATGATAGATAGATAACTTTTTTTTACATTGACGTGTACATGGATAAAGTCTAGTCTATAGGATTTAACCAGTTGTTTATTTTCCCAGGCTAAGGCTCCCACCGTGGCTAAAGACAGAGATTCCTATTGGAAAGAACTACAACAAACTGAAGAACACACTTAGAGAACTGAACCTACACACAGTGAGTGGCTGAAAACATGCCTGACATTTCAACTCATGACACAATAGTGAACATTTTACAGTTCAATTAAAGGAATAGTTCTTTTAAAAAATGAAAATTCATCTTTACATTCATTCAATTTAATAATAATGTATGACGTCTTGGGATGAGACTGATTTATATAAATGGATGTTATTTCGCTAATCACTGAAAATCCATTTTTACTGAATGTAAAAAAGCAACTCCTAAATAACTCCTTTTGTGTTCCACAGTTTCAAAATAGAGTGACAATAATATATGACTTAAAATGACAATGATTCAATTTTAAAGGTGAATTGTTATTTCTTTATGCTTCTAGACCAGTGTTACATGAAATGAACACTGTTTGTTTGGTTAAAGGTCTGCGAGGAGGCCCGTTGTCCAAACATTGGGGAATGCTGGGGGGGAGGAGAGTACTCCACTGCTACAGCAACTATAATGGTGGGTCTGCAAAACATCTACAAGGATAATATCTCTATGTAATGGTCTTTCAAAGAGTATTTCTTCCCTAACAGAGGCATTTTGATTTTGCTTGATTTCCCTTACTCGTTCCTTAGTTAATGGGAGACACATGCACACGTGGCTGTAGGTTTTGTTCCGTTAAAACGGCAAGACGCCCTCCACCTCTTGACCCTGATGAGCCGTATAACACAGCTAAAGCCATTGCAGCATGGGGACTGGACTATGTAGTCCTCACATCAGTGGACCGAGATGGTGAGGAAAAACGTCAATAAACCAAAGTTAAACACTTTGTAAAATGCCTTCACAGATAGTTTCCTTTCTTGTTGACCTATTTGCTTTTGGAACAAAGACATCTTGATTGTTTTGAAATCGCCAGTTTAGCTTTAGGTATGTCATAGCGATTATCCATAGTTTGTTATTGATTAGTCAGTTGTAAGTTATATTTGTTAGAGAGGCATTCTCCTCTGACTAGAAAGCATTTGATTGGAAGAAAATCTGTGTATTGCCCAGATGAGTCATTAATATTTTTGGTCGTTTTCCTAAAAGCGGAAGACCCGTTTTTGTTTTTAAATGTGTAAATCTGTTAAAAAACAATAATGTGCATGAGTTCATGGGTCTTTATTGTTTCCTTATCGGAAACAATATTGTTTCCAATATTTTTTATTATGCTGGACAGACATTCCTGATGGTGGAGCTGAACATTTTGCAAAGACTGTCCTCAGCCTTAAAGAAAGGTACAGAGAATACTCTGTTCATTTTAGTATCAGCTCATTCATTCGTTTCTCTCATACATGATCTTTTCTCTCTAAGGAACCCTAAAATCCTGGTGGAGTGTTTGACTCCTGATTTCCGCGGTGATCTGGCAGCAGTGGAGAAAATTGCTTTGTCTGGACTTGATGTTTATGCTCACAATATAGAGACGGTTAGAGAACTACAGAGGTTGGTGCATCTTATCTACTCGCATTAAAATGCTGTCATGTCTGTTACATTTTGCTTATACGTATGTGTTTTTTTAAAGAATTCTTTTTAATGCAGTTTATGAAGTCAAAAAATACAGACAGATGTAACAAAGTGTTGTTTAATATGATAAAGTTCTAAGCATTTTTGTTTTTAAGCAAACAGCATTATAAAATATTCATAAAATATTGAAATATTTCCAAACAATAATTGTACATATTTTATTTTTATTTATTTTGTACCAAATTTTGTTTTTTATATATTATATACAGTCACCACCAGATGGCAGAAATATCTAGTCTATATCAAGTGAATTTGTAACAGTGGTTCTCATCCTTTGATCCTCACTGCTGTTCAAAGCTTGGAGATTTCATTGCAGATCTCACTTTCACCTTTGATATTTGACCCTAAGGCATGTGCGTGACCCCCGTGCAAACCTTGACCAATCACTGAGTGTTTTACGACATGCTAAAAAAACTAAATCCAGTGTGCTCACAAAGACATCCATCATGTTGGGTCTCGGAGAGACGGATGCACAGATACATGCTGTTCTTAAGGGTAATGTCCTGTAACCTACACTAATTCATACCAGAGATCCACATGTTTTCTATATTTATATTAGGAGGTACATATAATATTCATTTATCGGCATATGAAAGTGTTTTGTTGTCTTGCAGAATTGAGGGACTCTGGAGTTGACTGTCTAACATTGGGCCAGTACATGCAGCCAACCAAACGCCATCTCAAGGTACTACAACTATACATAATATTAAAGGGGTGGTATAATGCCCTTTTCATAATGACTAAAATAAGTCTCTGATGTCCCTAGAGTGTGTATGTGAAGTTTTAGCTCAAAATACCCCACAGGTTTTTTTATATAGCATGTTAAAATTGTCAACCAAATCAAGTGTAGCAATGTATGAAGCACATCTCAGCTAGAAGTCACTTTTAAAGGGATACTCCACTTTTTTTGGAAATAGGCTCATTTTACCATTCCCCCAGAGTTAGACAGTTGGGTTTTACCGTTTTCGATTGTATTCAGCCGATTTTCTGATTTTTAGAAGAATTATCAGTAACCAGACAGTTTCTGGTCTCATTGACTTCCATAGTATAGTGTTTTCCTGCTATGGAAGTCAATGAGACCAGAACTCTGGGGGAGTGATAAAATGTCCTATTTCCAAAAAAGGCAGAGTATCCCTTTAAACCAAGCAGCTTTCTATTGATCAATGTGGGGAATCCATGTAACCCACTTAAATTTTTTTTCAAAAACTTAGTGTTTGCCCTCACACAAAAAAGTTAATATGTTATAACTGTAAATGTTAGTATACAACTGTACCTTAAGTAATCTTTTATAGATAACTCGCCTCTAAACGGCCACATTTCCATCAATTTAGTCTCATTCTGGTATGTCACTCATAACGCACTTTTAGAATAGGAGCTTCTTGAACACATCATTCTAACAGTGTGTCTGATTGAAGGTGGAAGAATATGTTACTCCTGAGAAGTTTGCTTACTGGGAAAAGATTGGCCAGGAGATGGGCTTTGTCTACACAGCCAGTGGGCCACTTGTGCGCTCCTCTTACAAAGCAGGTAATCTGAATGCATGTTTAAATTTATAAAGATTTTTATGAAAACGAGTGGAGATAACGTTATTCATTAGTAGTAAATATCTAGGTTTCCATCCAAAGTTTTGAATTGAACTTTTGCGCAAAAAAAAGCACCATTTCGATCCCATGCATTTAAAAGTACAAAATCTTCAGTTCCTGAAAAATTGCCGCAAAATGTCTGTAAATTTTTTTTTAAGTTTCTGCAATCAGGAAGCAACTGTGGCTTGTGTTATTTTATGTTTGGATACAGATGCCTAGTGTTTGGGAAAGCAATCATGTGAGATCATTATATTCTAGAAAGTCATTATATTCAACCAATTTGGCAGACTTTGGCTCATTTCAGAATGACCAAACCAATATTTGAGATGCTGTGCCATTGGTCAGCTGGTTAGTCCAATTATATAATCACATACATTTTTTTTATGCACATCGAGGGATTATTATGTATATTTTCCACCTTAGTTTATGTGCATGTCTTATAATTATCTTATAAAAAATCATCCGCCCGATTTGAGTACTCAAGTTTTTATGTGCTTTTATGTGAATTTATGCGTTTCCATTCAACATTTAATCTACTTTTAAATATATCAATTCTTTTACAACAAGATGGTGTAGTTTTGACCATCAGGTAGTGTTGTAGTCAAGACCACTTAACCCGAGACCAAGACCAGAGTGTATCGTGACCGAGACAAGACCAAGACTTTTAGGGGCCGAGACCAAGACAAGACCAAGACCAGACAATACAATATATGAAAATGAATACATGGGTGACAGGCAGTGGTAACAAACAAAAAAAACATAGCAATGACGAATGAGTCACGCTATTGCTTGGATTTGAATCGGTACATTTTACATATAATAAAAGCAAGTATGTTAACAAAAAAATTAGCCAATAATACGGGCAAATTAGTGATATTTTCACAGTTATGGTCTTGTCAGGTCTTGGGGAAAAAAAAATCCCGAGTCGAGTCCTCAATGTCCAAGACGAGACCATCAAAAAGTGGTCTCGAGACCAAGACCGGTCTCAACACTACCATCAGGGCAGCCAAACATTGACTCCCATGATATTTAAACTATCATGAAGCTTACAAACTGTTGCATTATTTGTTTAAATGCATTGTCTCATGGGTTTTATGTGTATATTTCTTTAGGCGAATTCTTTTTGAAGAATCTGCTGGAAAAGAGAAAGACCGAAGACGCAGCAGCAGCAGAGTAAAACTGCTGAACGTCACCTGTCTACCCTCTCTCTTTCCCTACAGTATAAACACCATTAAAAGGATACTTCACCCAAAATACAAATTCTGTAATCATTTACTCATCCAGATATCATTTCTTTTTAGACATACAGGTTTGGAACAACACAAGTTTGTGAGTAAATGTAAATTTTCATTTTGGTGGGAACTATTCCTTCAAGTAACATATAAACACTGTTAAGTATACGCATACACTTTAAAATTGTTGCATAACATTCTTTAAATGAACACATTTGATTGTTTTAGAAATGGATTAACAATCTGTATATTGTGCATCATCTAAGTAATATAATTAGAATATGAATTAAACTTGTGTAAATACATGTTAATCGTGCATTTTTTTGTTTCAGCCATGGTTGTCTTCCATATTTTAAGTATGTGAAATGAATAGATGACAGTGTGTCTTTGATTGGTCCATATTTATTTAAGAAATCATTCTCTGGAATCGTTGTACATGACAATTACAAACCTGTACAGTAAGATTTGATTTTATAAAAGCTACAGATGTGAATTTACAATAACTAATACACAGTAGTGCAGGTCCAACAATATATAGCAAAAGATTGGTGACTGGGTGATACAAAAGGCTATTTAAAGATGTACTTGCATGCCAAAGTTAAGGCAAATGTTTTACACTGTGTCCCACATGGTCCCAATATCAAAATTACCATCCTCAAACATTGCTCTCAAATAAGTAGGTAATTTTGCCACTAAAATCCATAACACTGATAGCCATAACCAATAATACTCTATATATATACGCATACATACATATGTGTGTGTATAATAAACATTCTAAAATACTTGATGATTTAAAACAAACTAAGACAGATGATAAAGTCTTTAAAACATTAAATCACTGCATTTTGCTAACGAATATGAGAAATAAAATTCAGTTTTAATAAAAAAAATCTGTAAAACAGTTCAACACACACACAGCACATGCATTTTTACAAACAGAGGAGTCTGTCGTTTTCCAGAAACGGTCACACATTAATTTGGTTTTCTCAGCAAAAGACTTTAATCAATATAAAGTGCACATGCATGTGTGTGTGTGTCAGTGTCTTAGGCTTTGGCTTTCTTGATGGGTGGTTCATTGACTCGAGGAACTCCTCCAGATGGTGTGAAGGGGATTCGGGTCGTTACCTTCTTTCCAATGGTCTCGATCTATGCAAAACACAACATTAAAGGTGTGGTTGATTGCTTTTTTTCTTTGCATGATTGTGTTTATGGGTTGCAATATAACATGTATTCGTGGTTTTTCGTTTTTAAAAAGTCTTATTTTTCATAAACTTCACCTTTATCGTCAGCCGCGC
>JAOTRC010000012.1:14558164-14570189 GCA_027497675.1 Cyprinella lutrensis
ATATATACACAAAACTGATAAATGCCAGTGTACTAAATTATTAACAAAGTACCATGACAGGGCTCAACAGAAAGGAGTTTTTAGCCAATACAGATATTTAGCGCACCAATGTTTTCACTGTCTTGACCAACTAATAATAATTTTTTTTTTTAAATTATGCATTTAATTTTAATTTACATTTATAGTACATTTACATTTATAATTTTGTATACATTCTAAATTATCATAAAAAACACTACATTTTTACATTTCTAAATTAAATATATAAAATACATAAAACAAACATTTATTCATTTATAATATTATACTTTCAATTGTTTCATTTTGTATTTATTCTAAAATTATTGAAAAAAATTAAGTTAGTATTGTAAAAGTTATTTACATTAATAAAAGTTTAATAAAAAGGTTAGTATTATAAAAGTTTTTTTTTACATTAATAAAACTTTTTAAAATAAAATAAAAAAAATTTCATATTTAATAAAAGTTAGTGTTATAAAAGTTTTTTTTTACATATTAATAAAAGATTAAGAAAATTAGCAAAGATACCTGGAAATTAATGCATTAATGATTAAAAAAATGAAAAAGGAACAGCTAAAGGTAACAAATTTAGACCACATGGGAGTGTGGTAATAGTTTCTAATTTTTATTTTATTTTTTTATATATATATATTTATTTTTTTCATTAAATATTTAAAAAATAATTGATTTTTACTTGCACTCACTGTGTCATCACTGACCAGAATTATATATTTATCATTTCGAAGGCAGGCCAATAAATACAATGTCAATTTTTTAGACACAAATAAACGGCACAGCATTGGATCAATTTAGATGGAGAGTAATGTAACTTCCTAAAAAGTTGTTTTTTTATTTATTGTTATTTTTTTTAACCTGCACAAATACAGTACAAACAAATACAGGTTTTGTGCCATTTAGATGGCATGGAGTGGAGAGTGACGTCACAGATCCCAAATTATATTTGTTACATTTGCTGAAGGTTAGTTAGTATAGTAGTTAGTGTATATAATAGTTAGTGTTTGTTTTAACCAAAAACCAAGCACAAATAAACCTATTTGGAACTGTTTGAACAACATGGGGTGTAAAGTGATGTCACAGAATAGTGTTTTTTGTGTGCCATGTACCTTAAACATGTCCCACTCTGTGCAGATGACCAGGGCGTGTGCACTTTCACACGCCTCGTAAGGGTCTGATGTCACCGTTACAAGATCACAAACTGCAAACAGAATGAAATTCAAATTAGACAGAAACACAGAGACGCAACAAACTTTGTCCCGCATTCCTAGACATGAGTTTCTCGCCTACATGAGAATCAGCATGACACAGCACAACCTCGTTCTCTCCTATCATTCAAAGAGACCTAAAGCACAGTTTTATCTGCGCAACACACATACCTCTCTCTGGGCTGTCTCCAGAGATGCTGGGTTGAGACAAGTCCTGGATTATCTGCTCCTTTAGGACTTTAGGATCATAAATATGCAGCTTGGCTCCTTCATCCATCAGATACTTAGAGATATAGATACTGGACGACTCTCTGAAACACACATGCAGGATGGACTTAGAACACCCATTGTCGGACTAATTATGATTCCATAGGCAAACTAGTAGAAAACAGTAGCAATGCACTGCAAGCCATTTGGGGTAAAGGTAAATCTCACTCAATTGTTGGGGTTAATATTGTTTGAGGAAAAAAATAAACCAATTAATAGAGCAACTTTCATTCAGAAAAAAATATCACCAGTTAATTTGCATATTTTGAGCAACCAAAGAAAATACTGTAGCGCATCTCAGAGCAACACAAATTAACCATGTTTTCCTCCTAAATTAACCAGTGTGAAGGAATTGACTGAGTGAATAATTCAGCGACTCATTCATAAAGCCAATCAGGGTTTAAAAAAAATAATGCCCGCCAGCCTGCCAAATGCAGGTAAAAATCAACTGTGGCGGGTAACGCTACCAAATCACTAGCCAATTTGGCAGGTTACTTATATTTACTCACTTTGCTGGGGAAGTTCGTGTGAGCCAAGTCTGCGTATATTAAGCGCAAATTCTCAACTCATATTGCACAGAATCTGCGCATATCTGGCTTACTTGAACACGCATCACTACGAAACTAATAACAATGCGCTTCATTTGCATTGAAGCAATAGCGAAGATTAAAAAGTAAACTTTATATTTGGTTAACAGAAAAGACATTTTTTAAATGTTCTTTAGAATTGTATTTATTGCTCCACCTGAAACACATTTTTTGGTGAAAAGGATGAGGATGAAAGAGAAAGGGCGGAGACAACTGAATGACAGGATTTTGCTTGAATTAGAAATTAAATCCAAATTTTATAATATACACACACATAATATACATTCATCAAATACTTTCGCTTCAAACTCACATTAAATCCCAGCCTCGGGCCATTCAGAAATGCCAGTACTTGGCTAGAAACCTTTAGATGGACTTTTGCATCTGAAGTCTTCATATACGCTGTAGTTAATATGGTTTATTTCTTTTCTTTTTTTGGCTAGTAGAAGTTCTGAATGGCCGGTAACTTAAAAATGTAGTAGCCAAAATGTCCGATAAGTGAAAAAGTTAATTTCAAAACCTGAAGACATTCATTTGTCACGGCCTACTGGCGTTACATATCGATGTCACTTGCTGAAAGTCGCTGAAAAATCTCTACCACTAATGCACAGGCTATCTGTCTGTCTGGAACGCACAAACAAAGAGTCAAGACCCGGTGCACTTTTGAAATGAACATTATATTTGTCCCAGAACTAATTATTATGTACTGAACACCATTTATGTTCTATTAGCTCAAATTCAGTAATCACATAAGTAAATGGACAATGACTCCTTTGAACAAAAAGTGTCAGGATCAATTGCCTGGCTTTGCATAAACTTGTGGAGTTCACATAAATATGTAAAATATGGAGATATCAAATACTAGAATATTCTGAAAATCATTTAACTGTTCAATTTGGGGAGGGGAAATAGCTAAATATTTTTTTGGGGGGAAATAGACTTTTGGACCCTACTGTATTAATGAATGGATTTTTTACAGCCCCATTCCTTAATAAAAAAGGGGGGGAGGGAATAATCCGCAGAGTCATGTTTCTGAGACGATGCAGAGGGATGACTTGTTCTCAATAACTCTAGATAAAGTTCGTAGGTGGGATGGGTATGCTTAGCATGTGCTGTGTTGTTTTAAGTGCGCATGTTTTTAAATAGGAGATAGTTCAAACCAAGAAAACTTTGTCTAACCTTCATCACGCAAAGTTGATGATTAACTCAGTCTGTCTGATTTGTAGGTAAAAGAGAAAGAGACAGCTTTTGACTTCTCACATAATAATATGTGATAAAGCTGTCATAAATAAAAATGATTGGTTCAAAGTGTCCCTTCATTTACCTGGTGTCTCCTGTGTCCTTTTTGAAGGAGAAGCCTAACAAGGCGATTTTCTTCCCTGTAACTGTGTTAAACAGGCAGTCAATGATCCGACAGGCAAATCTCTTTCTCTGATATTCGTTCATGTCTATCACCTGCACATACAGAAACAAAAAGTAAAAGATTAGAGAAAAACAACCAAATTAATTTGCAGATATCAAATTGTTACTATAGTTGCTGTTGGAAAGTTCATCAGAACTTCAACCGTTTGAGGTTGGTATGATTTTTTTAAAGGCCTTTTAAAAAGAAGTCTCTTCTGCTCACTAAGGCTGCATATTTGATCAAAAATACAGTAAAAAGAATTATTTTGTGAAATATTACAACTTCAAATAATTGTTTTCAATTTTAATACATATAATGTAATCCTTTGGTGGCAAAACTTAATTTTCAGCATCATTACTCCAGTCTTCAGTCATATGATCCTTTAGAAATCATTCTAATATACCGATTGGTGCTCAAGAAAGATTTCTTTAAGAAGTTGTTGAAACAGATCTGCCTGATTCTTCGATAAATTGACTGCATTTGCTTAAAACAGAAAAATATTATAAATGCGTATCCCAGGGGTTCTCAACATTTGCACTTTCCAGAAGAGTTTTGCTGTGCTCACGCCATGTTGTAATTACCGTAAATAAAACTCGGTATGCTCTCACTGTACTTAGATGACATACACTGATCGTCCTATGCAGGAAAGTGGATCTTGAAGGGCCTATACAGTCACTTTTGATCAATTGAATGCATCCTTGCTCAATAGAAATATTAATTTTTTTAAAGAATATGATCTTACTGACCCCAAACTTTTGAATGGTGGTGCAAGTTGGTATTATAACTTGGTATTTAAATATAACAGTTCTCAAATAATCTCAAGTGCAGCTGCACATATTTAAACTTGCCGTTTGTTCATGTAATAACCAATGATGTTTGGTACCATTTGATGACTTTTGGTGAGACTAAACAAAGCCAACATTGAACAAAGCCGGGCCCGGTTCTAGGAATGCGTGACTAGGGGGCCATTTCCAAAACTCGGTGGGGCAGCCTTATTTTGTAGAGTTAGTTGGTCACACTTAATTTAATTTATGATTCATAGGTTTTGGCAAACAAAAGCTTCTTTTTGTGCAAATTCAGAATAATTGTAGTAAATACTAAAAATGTTATACTTTGTATTGCGAGAAAAATAAACTACTTAGGATTGTTTATTGCACCAAAAGTAATTTGGCAGGAACTTTAAATATATGTACCATTCAAGTCACATAATGTTGTTTACATATAGTATATAGTTTACACAAAAGATCCAGTTCAAATGTTTACATATGCTTTTGATTCTTAATAGTGTGTGTTGTTACATGGATGCTCAAGGCAACACACAAACTTTAAATGAAATGATTGGAAATAGTTCTTATTTAACTCGCAGAAGCTACATAAAATACTTAAATATTTTCCAGAAGACAAAATAAGAATTATTTATCCTCCAATCATCCTGTGCAAATGTTTACACCCCCTGAATCGTAATGATTTTTGCCTTCTGGAGCATCAGTAAATGTTTTCAGTTTTCAGTTAAAGTATGTACACTTTTGAACTGCTTAATTAGTGTAAATGCAGATATTAATATATCTTGTGGACTATATGTAAAAATCTGTTATAATAAAACATTTTCATTGCAGTCCTAAATAAAAAACATGTAATTCATGATCTCTCTATTTTTTTTATTTTTTTACATTATTGATATTTTGCAGATTTTGCAAGGTGCATGTAACTTCTGACTTTAACAGATAAGCTACTAATCAACAAAGAGTGTGTGCTATAACAAAAAATTTATAATAATAATATAGTATCCTTTAAAACAGACTATCCCGGGGATAATGATGGAGGGGCACAATGAGAATCTAGACCCGGCCCGGCCACCAATACTAATTAAATCAATAATCAAATTGAGGTTTACCTGTTGCCAGTATGAAGCAACCTCTGGGAGATTCAGTGCCTCACACAGATACACCAAATTTAGCACATCCTTCTGAAAACAACTTCCTCCAAAACCTGATTCAGACATACATATTAAGGCAATTGTAATTCTCTTTAAATCCCATTCAATTATTCCATTTTGAACACTTTCCAAAGCAAACAAACTCCAATAATGTGGAACTAAGATGGGGTAAAAGCAAATGCACTGACCCACGCTGGCTTTGAGGAACTTGCTCCCAATGCGTTGATCCATGCCGATGGCTTTGGCCACCTCCTCAACATCAGCGCCAGTGGATTCACACAAGGCAGAGATGGAGTTTATACTACTGATGCGCTGAGCCAGGAATGCATTCGCTGCCTAAAACATGGACAAAATATAAATTAAATGAATTTTACAAAGGCTTGGTTACAATTTAACTCATTCTCCTGGGAGATTTGGTTAAATTAAAACTAATTCTGGTGCTCTTTCATTTGAACAAGTGTGAACAAGTTAGAACCTTGGTGCGCACCAAACAAGTCGACAAAGTTCTCAGCTGGTAAAAATATTAGTGTGTACGTACGCACTTTAGGTTCTATGTTAATTAAACATGACTATGAAGTGTGAACACATCCTAGTTATACCCCATACCAGTTTGGAAAGTTCAGAGGACCAGGTGTTGGTGGTGATTATGCGTGATTTGGGGACCCAGTGCTCATAAACTGCAGAGAGAGCACTGATAGCCCTTTGACCCTCTGGAGTCTCATCTCCACCAATCAGGACACGATCTGGGTCCTTCAGGTCCTTCACTGCTGTACCCTCCGCAAGGAACTCTGGGTTAGAGAGAACCTGTATATCAAAGGCGGGAAAAGGTTGCTCATTAACACATAGAATAAACTGTGAAGGTCCACAAACCCAGTTTTATAAGTTTACTTGAGAGTTGAGAGAGGCAAAAACTGCAGAAAACGCCTTTCAAAACAATAGCCTAATCCTGATTATATTTACAAGTATATAGTTGTTGTGTAAAACTGTCAAACTGATGTAGAAGCATATTTTACAACACAACTGGTCATGTAAAAGTAATTTGTGTGCATACACAAAATGTATTCACCGCATAAAAAAAAGACACAATTAGAAACTATTCTATTTAATACCCTCATTGATTGAGCACACACACACACACAAACACACCCATATGCATATTATATATACATATTTCTTCATATTATCAGTATATATATATGTGTGTGTGTGTGTGTGTGTGTGTGTGTGTGTGTGTGAAAATAGTTGTCCTAAGTTGTCAGTTTTGTGGACAGTGGTATTTTTTTCTAGGATTCTTTGATGAATAGAAAGTATAACAGCATGTATTTGAAACAGAAAGTTACATTCGATCAGTTTAATGTGAATGATTAATGTGAGTTTAATGTGAATGAATACAGTGAATACTTGGATTTGGAAAAATTGGTAACACAGCAAAAAAAAGTGTGAATGAAAAAAAACTGTTTAAAAAAAAACTGTGAATGGTGACAAAGTCGCAGCACCTAAAACACATTATATATTTATTTAAAATTTAACCCAAAACTTTGATGTTAAAAAAAGGTCATGGACATTATTTTTTATTCGTCACCTTCCCGATTTATAAGCTCAGTTTATATTTAGACGTTCACGTATACACACCTGTAAGTTGAGGCTGGGTTTGGTGTTTGCATCAAATATCCTACGGATGCTCTCAGCCGCACGGACTGGCACTGTGCTCTTCTCCGTAACAATTTTATACCCATCCGACATCTCCACAATGCGCCGTGCACATGCCTCAATAAACTTCAAGTCAGCAGCACGACCTTTGCCCATACCATACGTCTTAGTTGGGGTGTTTACCTGAGAAGAGAGAAAGATATTATAATCTGTGCAGTGTGCACACTACAGACCTACACAACCACATTGAAATAGTTTATTGCACTCACAGAAATAAAGACCAGATCAGCCTCTTTAATGGCAGAGTCGATATCTGTAGAGAAGAAGAGGTTCTTCCCACGACAAGACAACACCACTTCATTCAGACCCGGCTACAACAGCAAGAAGAAGAGACACATTTACAACACTGGTTATGGTCATTTCTCATTAAAAAGACATTTGACACTTGGATATTTCAGCCAAAATTTTAAATTAAAATGCATCATTTACTCACCCTCAAATTCTGTATGAATGTCTTTTTTCTGCTGAACAAAAAAACATTATATTTTGAAGAATGTCTGTAACAAAATAGTCAACGGTGCCCATCAACTGTTTGGTTACCCATATTTTTCGAAATATCTTATTTTGTGTCCAGCAGAAGAGAGAAATTCATACAGGCTTGAGAACTTAAACAAGAACTTGAACTACAAATTGCTAAAGCATTTGAAGTATTTCTTAACATTTTTATACACATCTACTATTCAAATATTTAGGGGTAAAAATATTTTTAATGAGGAAAATATATTTGTGTGTTTTTTTCCTTAAATAAACATATTTTAATTAGTTTATCATTATTATTTTTATATTTATATTTATACTAATTATAATTTAATTATAATCATATTAATAATACACACACCCTTTAGTAAAGCAAACTGATCTCCTGCTACTGGGCTGAACTATATCCATCAGTAGAGCGTATCTGAGCAGGGTTTTGGGAGGCAGCAGATACTGGTCCATGTCCTCCTCTTCCTGCTGCAGAAAGTCCTGCAGCCTCTGGACAGTCTCCTGTTGGTCCTGATTCCTCTTCTTTTCTAACTCCCGTTCAGTCTCCAGCTTAAAAATGATCGTCCCAGTCTTTTCACTCTCAGATTCAGAAGGTGTAGGATGATTATGAGGAACAGCGAGACTGTCCCGGGACTCAGACATGGGGAAACCCTCTATAATCTGCCAGTAGATAGAAAGCTTTAGTATTCAATAGTAACTGTATTGTGGTATCAGAAATCAGAAAAATACCTCTGCTGATGTTGGGAATGAGAAGGATCCTGGTGGTCTCTTTGCAATGAGGAAGTATCTGAGCCTAGAGTTTGGTATCCTAAGCTGTGAACATAAAAACCATCACAAAATCAAGACTGGCATATGTTTTCTGAGGTTTTTAAGAGACATTAACTTGGTTGAGACATACTCACAGATGTTGGTGAGATCAGAAACTCCTGAAAGATGTAGTCACACTCTCTCAGTGTTTTAAGCAAAGCATCCCTGTGGATTAAAAAAACAGAATGACTAATATATATTTAGACACTTTGAAAACATCGATAAGACCAATTTAAGGCAAAGAGCGTACTTTTTTAATATTAAAATACTTGTATGCATCTCAGTTTAATGTGCAGACAACCACTGTATAAGATTCGTATTAACACAATACATGTTGACAGAAACACAGGGGGGAAACCCATGACCTCATTGGCTCATAGCCACATAACCATGGTGATCTCAAAGCCCCTGTGTTACCTTGCAGCAGAAGTCTCAAAGCCCTTCACATTCTCCAGCAGAATGAATCGCGGCCGCTCGCTGAGCCTGCAAGGACAAAGAAAGGCACATTCTTTCACAAACGCGCTCTGGGAAAAAAAAACACCTTGGCTGAGTTCGGGAATAGCACAATAGACTTGAGAAAGGGCAAATGGAGAGGAAGAGAGAGAGGAAGCAATTCTTTATTCCTTTATTAGACATGAATTAATAATGTGAGATGTGCAAAAGTACTGTAGAAAGAACGTTGCCAGGAAACTTGGCTTTGTTCATAGGAAGAAGTATTGAGAGAGCGAGAGAGAGAGAGAGAAACCAACTCAAATTTGGAAATCAATATCAGAGAAACAATTTAGTGACTTATGCCCAGTACCCATTGTGTGATTTTGGGCTGTCCCATATGAAAGATTTTGCCGATTTCTGCCGCCATTGCGATTAAACGACTAGCCAATACAAATGCAACATGAAATGGTGTATTGATCAATGCAACATGGTGCTAAAACTTAAACCTACTTACCTCAAATCTTTTTTTCCGAGTCATTTGGTTCATTCAATAAATGAAATGACTCGGAGAAAGATTCGTTCATTTTGATGAATGAGTTTGAACAGGAGAGTCACGAACGCTCATCACAGAACAGAGCAAGGCGAGCATTTGTGCTTATAAAACTTATTTTATTTAACTTTTTTATTAAACTTTTTTATTTATTTTTTTAAATGAGTGATCGCTTCGCTTGATAAGACCCTTATTCATCGTCTTGAATCGTTTAAAGCCCTTTGAAGCTGCACTGAAACTGGCATTTGGACCTTGAACCGTTTGGTTCCCAATGAAGTCCATTATATGGAGAAAATTCTGGAAAGTTATCATCAAAAACCTTAATTTCTTTTTAACTGAAGAAAGAAAGACATGGACATCTTGGATGACATGGGGTGAGTAAATTATTAGCATTAAGGCGTTCATAAGAGCTCGGATTGATCAGTCTGACCTTGGCAGAAGGTCCAGGATATAAAGGAAGCTCTTTGTTCTGGGGTCAGCAACATCTCCCTGCAAACCAATCCTATTGAGAAACACACGTTAGATTTGGTCAACTAATTAAGTCAACTTTTTTACAATACAGACATACAGTATAGAGCAGTAATTGCAGCAAATATTAACGATTGGAAAGATCCAAGGCTGCATTTGTTTGATTAAAAATACAGTAAACATTGTGAAATATGACAGTAATTTCAAATAACCGTAAATGTAATTTACTTCTGTGATGCAAAGCTGAATTTTCAGCATCATTACTCCAGTTTTCGGTGTCACCGAATAAAGTATTAATTCCTTTTCTTTCAAAAAAAAAACAACAACAAAAACAAGCCATACTGACATTAAACTTTTGAACAGTATCCATCTTTTTCCTACGCCCCATGACGCTTTGCACAAATCATGAGAGTGACTTCCGTTAAATTCGTCGTCCGTTGACCATGTGATCAAATTTTGAGCAAATTATTTTTTTTTAATGAACAAGAGAAAAAAGCAGATCACCTGGTAAATGGTTGACACGGTGGACTCATCAAAATCATGTCAAAGTTCAGCTTGTCAAAATCCTGTAACGTCATTCCCTTATACACAAAACCAAAAGAGATAGCATTAAACAAACTATTAAAAGAGAAAACAAATAAAATGACAAAAAACTGCTCTCCCTGGTTTATTAAAAAAACATAAGTGTATCATATAACCCAGATGTAGAGATATATGATGATATAAAGGAAAAAGTATTTATGATTATTAAGTTATTTATGCTTTAAGTCTACAACTTAAACCATTCTTAGTGCATCAAGTAAAAAGAAAAACATAGACATACTAATTAACTCCACAATAATACCTTTTAAATAGAAAATCCATAATCATTATCAATTTTTAAAAATCTCCACTCATTGTTGTATATTATTCTGAATTGAGGCCAGTGGCAGGTACATTATTACCATGCTGACAAAGCACTGAACCTTTAACCACCACAAAAACCACTCAGTTACTCTTTACCTCCTATTGCTTTTAAAAGTCCAGTCACGGGAATATGTGCTGGTAGGACTTACAAAAACGTCAATTTAAGTATGTTACAAAAGAGATGTGTAGTTATGAGTGCAATAAATCAGTTAAATAAGATTTTGATTGCACAAGCATATATAATACAGTGATTACAGAGACATAAATCTATGCAAGAAATGCAAGTCAGCGGTAATAATCTTACTTGTAATCGAGTACTAATTATGCATATCGTTTGCCTGTATTAATTGGCATTAAGGGACTGATTCTTTCATACAAACAAAATGTGTCTAATCATTTACATAGTCAAATAAGATTGAGGTGGGCAAGGACTGACCTCGATTGTTTTGGGCAAGAGTGGGGTACTGGGGAAGTTGTGTTTGTAGATTTCATTGGCTGTTGTATTGACATCCACAGCAGCCACAACTTCAGATGGAACTGAGCTCTCTGAAAGAAACGCAAATTAACTCAACTAAATTTACTGTGAGTTTTAGCTAGTTTACACAACTCCAGTGAATCTGTTTATTTGTTTTGTTTAAAAAGAACAATGTACAGTACAGTATGGGAACAGTGACACCTGTGGGAATCATAAAAACAGAGACTCAAACCTTTACGAGCCTGTCAATCACTTGACAGAGACAGAGCCTTTGGAACTGATCCTGTGTCAGTCATGTGTTTTAATAATAGCTCCGGGTTTAAACAAAATGACGTACCCTTTAAAGCATAATGCATCCCGCCTATTCCGCTGTATAATTCCAAAACACGGAGTCGGTCCATGTTGTCCATTCTTCACTGTTGAATGATGTTTATAATAATTTGACAGCGTCTCCTCAGACATGCCACTTGTGCAATCCCGAATACATGACCGTCTAGAAACAAATCCGTACGCGAATCGTTCCGCTTTTTTAAAAAAATCGATTTCTTCCTATTCTATTTTTCTTCTTCTTAATAATGATACAAATTTACATTGAAACGTCATTTGCGTTTAAAATTTTTACAGTACAAGTAGATTACGTTATCTTCAAAAATGATAAACTTTTTAATAGTAGCATGTTATATGTTTAAATAATAAACTATATAATTCAAATACGTTATTGGTGTTAATATAGGCTACACATAATAAATATATAGGCA
>JAOTRC010000012.1:14596187-14609669 GCA_027497675.1 Cyprinella lutrensis
TTGTTAAGACATCTGCTTTACAATGCTTATGATAAACATTACAATGCTCATGATAACTTTTGTTAACTCTACAATAAATAAATCCACTTCACCAGCTAATTACTCCTCGACAGCGATGCCATAATATACAGAGTGACCGCAAAAACGGAAGTTCAAAGACAATATTCAAAAGATGACTGCGCTCACGTTTCTCTGGTGCATAAGGTCTATAGGGCCACAAGAAAATGTTCTTCCTCAGCCCAGTGCCCATCCAAAAAGTCTTGTGCACAAGGCTGCATTTATTTGATAAAAAAATACAGTAAAAACTGAAATATTAAAATAACAGCCGTTTTCTCTTTTATTTTAAAATGTAATTAGTTCCTGTGATTGCAAAGCTGATTTTTAAGCAGCTATTATAAATGTTGAAAATGGTTGATTTTTTGGTGGGCCAGTGAAAACCTTAATCGATTGATTAAAAGTTAAACAGTACTAAAAATCCTATTTCAAATAAACGCTGTTCTGTTACTTTACATCCATTAAATGCTGAATAAAAGCATTCATTAAAAACAAAATTAATTACCCCAAACTATTGAATTGCAGTGTACAAAAAAGTATAAATGAAAATGATAGTATCATGTGAGTAACAGGCTGCTTGCTAATAACAGCACTGATAAGTTGTTTAATTTTTAATTATACTTATGCTAATAAAACACAATTACATACCCCTACTGCTTATAAACAACACAGAAATGTATACTGCACATTTAAAGTTACAAGACACTTATATACTTTTCATTGAATGATTGTTTTAGTAAGCAAATTCTTTAGATGCCATCCTGCAGCTGGAAAAAGTCCCTGACACATAAAGGTTAATAAATAGGTTCTACTGGTACATCGTGTATCTTAGCCTGGCTGGAACGCTGCGTTTACCAAATAGAAACTAAGGCCAAACTTCCCCAATTTATAGCACATAACTATTCTCTAACATACATGGAAACAAAATAATAAATAAAAAATTAATCTTTGGAAATGGTCTGAAAGCATTACCAGACCAAATGCAGGCCTAGTGGTAAAGTCTAAAATCTAGAATTAATTAATTAATTTACAATAAAACTACAAGTGATTTATATCGTACTATGCATAAAGTATGGAAAGTCACTCGGTTACCTTTGCAGGTCAATCTGTCTCTGCGGCCCCGCTCTTTTGGGCTCTGCTTCTTTCTGCTGTTTTGGTGTCTTGACACTGATTGAATCAGCTGAGGCTGTGGTGGCGGGATCCTGAGCTGGTGCTGCTCTCTTCCGGCCCCGCCCAGACCCTCCCCCTGTCGTAGCTCCAGCCTCTTTATCTGGTGTGACAACACCCGCAGGGTTTTTAGGGGGTCGGCCACGTCGTGGTTTATTGGCAGGGGGTACCGTCACTGCAGAGGGGTTTGAAGACACACTGTTCTCTGTGCCGTCACTTGCAGGTGCAGCACGTTTCTTCCCACTGGGCTGAGCAGCCTCATCCTAAAAAAGAGAGCAAAAAAACGGAATAAAGGACAACAGAAGTGTGAAAGTCCAGCATTTTCATTGTTTACATGGGATATTTCTGACCTTCTTTACACCTCCTGCTTTCGTAATGACTGGATTCTCTTCATTCTCCCTTGCCCCCGTCTCTGAAGCCTCAGAACTCACATCCCTTTATGGCAGAGAAAGAGAAAGTTGTAAATTCTTGATAAGGATGACACACTTCCTGCAGTAAAGATTAATCAATGCTGTATAAATTCTACATCATAGATAATGAAAAGTAAACTGGATAAGCACAAACCTGCTCTTATTTGTTGCAGGCGAGCTGGGTTGGGAGTTAGTGCTTGCGTTGCTCCCTGTGTCGGAGGTGGTGGTTTTAATGAACGGTCGCCGAGCAGTTACCGTTAAAGGTTTGTTCACTGCCCCCAACACACCTGTCTGCTTTGGTGGTTGCTGAAAAACATGTGTTTAGTAACAAATGAGCTATGTAATGCAGCCAAGGAATTCAATTTGCAAATGCATCATTTCAATACAACTTTCAAAAAAGAACACCGTGTAACTGATTTATACCTGTGTGCAAAAAACAAACTAGGCGTCCCTAAACTTTTTGTCTGCTGAACCTAAAATACATTTCCCTGGAGATCATTAATAATGTTCTAATGTTTGAATTTAGTGAAAAATATATGCATGCACTCATTTTTTTATAAATACCGGCAATTAACACTACTGGTCGGTGTGATTTATTCATGTTTGTGAAAAGTCTCCTAACCAAGGCAGCATTTACTTTATATTGTTAAATATTACAATTTAAAATTAATTTCTATATTATTATACATTTTTACATTTAAATGTATTTGTTCAAAATACACTAAAAACAACATTGCATAATATGTTTAGTTTAAATGAACTGTTTTCTATTTTAAAATATAATTTATTCCTGAGATGGCAAAGCTGAATTTTCAGCATCATTACTCCAAGTTTTCAGTGTCACATGATGCTCCAGAAATCATTCTAATAAGCAGATTTGGTGCTCAAGACACATTTTATATCGTCAATGTTGAGAAGAGATGTAGCCTGGAAGCCAGCTCAAACACCACCCACAACATTTTTTGGTCGGGAAGTTTGGTCTGGACTCGATCCATTGAGAAGTAATTATGATTGGTTCAGAAATCGTAGAGCCAATCAAATTGCCAGGGAGGGCTTTATACGACGATGGACGGATGATCTGTCGTAGTTATCAGTTACATAATCATCATGTTATCAAAGAGCACTTGGGTTGAACTGGTTTCCCTCAAAGATGAGTCCAACTGGAGAATTGAGATGTAGAGATTTCGCTATAAAGTATGTTGTAAAAGAAATCAACAGCGCATTCATTTTAAAAGACGATACAGAGAACTGCATTCAAGGCATTTGTCGATCGGAAAGATGTGTTTGCCGTCCTTCCAAAAGGATTCGGCAAAAGTTTAATCTATCAGCCCTCTACAATGGTCGCTTAGAAGATGGGATGTGTTGCTTCTTTTACTTACTCCTCCATGAGTGAGACCAAAGGAGAAAAAAACAACACTCATTATTTTACTACTTCCAGCATAAGTGCAGTTGAGGTCTGTTGACAACTATGCGTAGCTTCTCTGATTGGTTGTAGGTCTACCAATTGCAGAGTTTTTGTTTTTTCCTGGTTTGGTTAAGACACCTCATAATCAAAACCCTATGGAGCAGTATCAGACTCACATTCTGACTAGAAGAATATGAGTATGACAAAGTCAGGCTAGAACAAATTTGCTGCTTTTTAGAAAGCATACTTTTTTTTTTTCCTCAAAACAGTATTTATTGGAAATAGAAAAGGTTTGTAACAATGTAAGACTTTACTGTCACTGATCAATTTAATGTGTCCTTGATAAGTAATCATGCCTTTGCCATTAATGAACTTTTACACAAATGTGTCATCTGGGTATTATTCACATATAGTTACAGACGTGACAAAACCTACCTGGATTTTCCCTGTCTGCAGAACTAGTTTTGCCTCTGGTGAGAGATATTCCTTATCATTGACAAAATCCTGTACATAGGAAAAGATGGAATGAGTTTGGTAATCAGGTCACATGTAAAGCGCAATTATGGATAGTCAGAGTGGTTGTTACCTTATCAGGTGGGGTAAAGAACTTGCTAGGCAGCACAGGATCTTTTGGGGAGTCCAGATGACATGAAGTGCTCTTGTTCGCGATGACAAATAATGCCACATCACACACAATGTAAAGTTTCTGTAAATGCATGAAAATGGAGTAAAACACACTGGGATTCAGAAACACAAACTCTATACATGATTTGTTGTTGATACGGACCTCGTTTGCCTTTGGGTCGTCTGGGGCCTGTGCATCCTTTGTTTGTTTAATGTTCTCAACCATCTTCCTCAGGAACGAGTGGCTGTTATTCTCATTCTTTGTCATCAACACCTCCAGCATGAACCACAAGCACCTGGTAAAATACATTTTCATCTGAATTAGTTTAAAAAGTTTTAAAACAAACATCCTGTGAGAACCTTAGTGTCTGTATCTACTACTCAGAAATAAAAAGCGAAGGTTTAGTATTACAATTTGAGAGTATTGGTCAGATCAAGTAGCCTTCTGTGTGTAGAAGGGGGAAACTGCAAAAGTGTGTGAATCTGTATAACACTCATACTCTTTGATGTCTCTGATCTGCTCCAAATCCTGTGGCTTGGTAAGGTCTGGATCATGAGCTAGAAGATGGATCATGTATGGTACCACGTATTCTGGGAGGAGAGACAGCAGCTTTTCTGAAAAACAAAAATAAGAGAACAGGATATTTAAGTCTTTGTCATTCATGCAATCCTGTAGAAAATAGTTATTGCAAAAGACAGAAATGTTATCTACCATGCGCCATGGGATTCTGTTTGATGTACTCTCTGCGGACACTGATGTTCTTGAGTAGGCACTGTCGGGCATGAGCACGTCGCTCTTTCACTGGGTCTTTAGCGCACAAAGCAAACACAGCCATGTACTCCAGTGGCAACAACAACTTCACCAGAGCAACATGTAACTTTTGAGCAAAGATCTGCCGGACCTGATAGCACTCATCCTATGAAGAGAGGGGAAAGGGAAGGAAATTCAGAGAAAATGCAAAGCTGTGGTAGTATGGCTAATATATGCTTTTGTAGCATGCCCTAACATGTCCACTTATGTTAGTCAATGTTTCATGCACCAACAGACAGCCATTTTGCACAACTGTTTTTGCTGCTGTACTTTTAAGACTTTTGTATATAAAATGACTACAATTATGCAATTCCCAGACACGTTCATCTAAAGTGTTAATGAATTCAAGGTAACAAATTAAATTATTGGACTGCACATATTAATGTTAAATTCACTTGAAGTAACTTATTTATAGATAGTACAGAATTAAGCCATTAAAATGAGATCATTGTAGTTTTAATGGTACTGCTTCCTTTTACAGTACAGTACTTACAGTGTACTTACCTAGAAAGTACTGGCTAACATAAGGTAAGTACATGGAACAGGGTTAGGTTTAGGGGTGGGTTCAGGGTTAGTACTAGTTATTACCCAGTAATTGTAGTTACTAAAATAAGTACATAGTATTTACATGGGTAACTGGACTGTAAAAGGAAGCATTACCGTTTTAATATAATCTAATAACTTTATAGCTACATAATAATTTTATTATGCGTTTCATAAGTGTCCAAGTAGTCTTGTGCTGAACTTACATTAATGACGAGTCCACAGAGCTGAAACTGTTCTGGAGTGATGATGTCATGGTAACAAGGCTCTTGTGCCAGTTTCATGATGGCGCTCCCCGCCGCAAGCCTCAGTCGAGACATGTCAGACTTGCTGTGTCCACAAACACACAGGTTAGAGGCCTATTACAAGATTAGGGCAGCTTACATAATTACAGAAAATGACTTCCTAACAGATAGTACCTGATTTTCTTCTGCTCGGTGAGGTCTCCCTCACTGACCAGCATGGCTGAGAGGAGTCTGAGAGTAGAGTTAGCCGATTTAGACTGATTATTCCTCATTCCCAGCAACCAGCGGACCAACAGCTTAATGGCTTGCACCTGGAAACACAGACAGACATGCACATCTATACACACACACAAAAGAACAAGATATGTTGTTTTCAACCTAATTACTCAAAGACATTTACCTTAGCAAGCACTTCAGGGGAAACCTCATCATCAGCTGTCCAGAGGCGCCCATTCTTGTTTCCCACAGACTGACAGGGAAAGAGGGTTAGTTTACCATGCGAGGCAATAAAATGATTCCTACATGCCCAAAGCAGAATAATACATCAATATGCTCACTCTGTCATTCATCAGAAGGTCCTTCACGATAAAATTGGCTACGATTGACTTCATGGGTGACGCAAATTGATCCGGGGCCAGCATGGAGATGTGTCCAAGAGAGACGAGTGGAGTGATGAGCTGTTCAGGCACATCTGCATTCAGGCTGCGAGACAATGGCTGAAAAGACCGAGACAAAAAGGCATATCTGAAAACTTGAACTTTCCAGCCATAAAAACTCAATTTCTTTCATTATTTTAACATTCACAGGATTTGAAGGTCAAAAAAAGTTGTGTGTTATACATTTGGTGGCATTTTAAGCAAAGACTGCATGTGTGAAAATGCTTTTATGCACATAGATTTACCTCAAATATTTGTGCTAACTGGACCTCTTTGTTGTGAAAGATGGCATGGATGCAGTTGACCGCCTGTTTGGCCTGGTGAGGGGTGCCTCGTTTTGCCTTCTGATGGAGTATGGGAATTAGAGTCCTGTACACAGATTAAGAGAACATTTAACTACACATTTTTCTTTTGAATTTGGTATTAATAAAGTTGATCAGACTGAAGTGTTTTGTATCAGTAAGTATATAATGAGTTCAAGATGTTGTTTCTGGCTCCAAACAATTGTGTGTTTGCATTTGGGAAGTGTTCATACGAGCGGATTTGTGGCAGTTCCGTCTCAATCTTTTGTCCTGTGTTTCTGAAGATCTGTATTGCTGCTTCCGCCACTTTATCGTCCTCCATCTTCAGACACTGCAGCAAAGACTCATAAGTCTCAGCTGAGTGGAACGCAGTGGGGTGAGTAAATGACAAAACCTGAGATAGGGAAAACAGAACAGCAAACTTAGAACTTTTTGGGGTCCGGACAAAAAACAAGATAGAAAATACATTTAGTTCTGCTTTGCTTAGCGTAACACTGAACCTAAAGATTTTTTGATATATATTTTGTGACGGAACTTGTCGAACATCCAAAACAATGCTGTGTGCTGGGCCAAATACACTCGCTGTGAGTGCGTACAAATGATGGAATGTAATGGAGCTGACCACACGTGAAGAGCTTATAAAAGGTGTAATGGTGTCAAAACAGTGGCAGGAATTCCTACGTCACACACACAAATGAAGATCTGCTGCCTGTACCGAACTATGATGGGCAACATCGTGACTATGAGGAGAAAAAACAGCTATGCTTGATCATTCTGTCCTTTTAGGGTTGCATCTTGTGACACATCCTGTTTTTGGTTCATTTACATGTCTTTGGGCCATTGTTTGTTTGTGAGCAGACCAAGACCCATACTTTCAGCTGTCTCGGTCTGCGCACTAAGGCTCGGATGGCAGCTTTTACACTTATTCAAATAAACTGCACTAACAGAGCAATCGCATCAGGGTTCCTTTTAATCTAACCAAACATGCCAAGTGTGAACACACCCTAAAATATTGAAGAAAATTACTAAATGAGTGAAAGACACTTGGTATTAAATGGAACAATAGCCTATGGTTTTGTAGCAATTTACTTTTATGTATACCAATTTTAAATGTGACTGTCTATATGTCTATATAGTATTTAAAACTTGTTTTAAAAAAAAAGGCAAGAAATCCTTGTTTACCCATATAGTGAAAACGTCAAACTAGTTGTATTAATTATGTAATTACATTGTAATTACGAACAGTACCTTGAGCAGCTCAAGTCCAGCACGGATGGCAGTATCAGGAGTAACTCCCTCATCTTCATCATCAGCAGTGCCCTCAATTGACTTATTTAACAGCTTAACCAGGGCACTGTATACACACATACAAACACATTATTATTGATCCAAAAAAGTCTACACAATAGCTGCAGTTACACTTCATGCCCACAAGATGTCTCACTGTCAAAAAGCTATTCAGACAGTTACACAACCGCTGAGGGGGGAAACAAGCACATGGCCCATATTGCGCTTATCTCTCTCCCACTCAGTTTCTCTTTCTCTCTTATTCATGTTCTCCCTTTACATCTGCAGGTGCACTGACAGTCCTTATCGGATACCGTTGTTTAAAAAAAAGAGAATACATTCTCTGTGACTGTGCTTCACCCTGTCTGCAGTTATTTTGCAAGTGCTCAAATTAGAATTTATTTAGGCTTTGTAGTCCATGCACAGTATTTTACAATAGCTGTTAGAGTAAATATAATAAAATAGAAATAAATATAGTAAAATATAAATCAAGTTATATTTCTTTATGTCCAAAACAATTTATGCTCAAGATCATTGACCCATCCCTTGTAAATAAATAAATAAATAAACAAATAGTTATAAATGTTAAATGCATGAACGTACATTTTTTTTTAGTGTTCAGACTAAAAACTAAACGGCTACAGAACAAAACGCATTCAACCAGATATCTGGGGTGCCAATGTCAACAAAGTCTGTTAATCTGAAAACCTGGATGATGGTCACTAACTACTACTCCCCTCAAAAAAAAAAAAAAAAAAATTCTCAAAACCAATTCTCATATGCCATTTGACCTCATTCCCTACCTGATGGCCTCAGAGTCGATGTGAACTGGTGCGATTCTCTCAAGCAGGAATTTTACCATCTCCAGGAACGGGTTTGTGGGTTGCTTGGGGAATGTCAACTTCCGTGTTATTTCCCTCTGAAAAGAAACTCCACTCTTAGATAACTTGTATCTTTATAATATTAAATACATAAATTCTTAAAGTGACGTGTTGTGGTAAAGTGTTGAAACATGTCTTTATCATATACAGCAAGCTTATAATTAGTTATAATGTGAGCTTGAAACGTGCAATAGTAAATATGATGGTATTTCCTTAAACTCACCACACACTGTTCAGCCTGTTTACAGGAGCAGGTGGGGCTGATGAGCTGCTCAAGCTGAAGACGTAGTTTCTCATCTTCACCCAGAGCCTGATTAAACTTCTTCATAAAGTCCTGAGCTTTGCCTGGGTCTGGGAGATTCTCTGAGCATATGAGAGAGAGAGAGATAGACAAAAGCACACATTGTAAAACCTTGGTTGGTTTCAATAACTATTTTCAATAACTATTATATATATATATATATATATAGTGTGTACTTACTTGCGATGTTCATAAGTTTTCCAAACATGGCAGCGGTATTTGCTTCAGACTACAAGAAGAGAAAATCAATGGTCATTCCACCACAGCAGCAAAATTCATATGTGCATAGATAGTACACAGTCACAAAATAAGAACAAATAGCTGCTTTGATCACCACTACAATTTTCTTTCTATCACTAGTTTTTACCTGAACATTTGTTTGATTGATGTATTTTTAACATTAGTACAAGTTGCTATAAGCCAATGTTTTACCATTACATATTTTTGTCTGTCACTGTCATCTGTATGCTTCGGCATGCAAAAGTGATGTAAAAATAATATTGCCCTTTGATGTCTTCCAAAATATTTATATATAAATGAATATTCAGTATAATAGGACATGCTGTGGACATGGCTGACATCTACACGCCAAAACATCTTGATTTATAATTTGATACAATACCTTGAAAAATATAAATATTCAATACAATATTTGATACTACTGGAAAAAAACTGCCTCGATATTAATAGCATAAAATTAAGATTGAGTTAATTTACTTTTAAACATATTGTATGTATTTATTTCGTAATTCATAACATAGTGCACATAGTGCATATATTTAAATCGTAATTCAGCTTAACTGTAAAATGAATATTACTGTCTAAGAATATGTATATTCTTGTACTTTATCAGAAGTAAAATTATAATATTTATCACCCAATTTCTTCACTACCAAGAGTTAAACCCTCAAGCTTTTATTTTAGCAGAAAACTGCAGGGTAACCTATAAGTGCTTGTGACAACAGGTTTACAAAGTGTTGATGTGTACAAATTGCAAATGAAGCACGTTTGGTTCTAGATAAAGGAAGGACGTAGCGCTGTCAGATCGTTACCATAAACGACCCTGAGCGCTTGTGGAGTCAACCACTCTGTTGTTTCGATGCGCTTCAAACTTTAAGTAGAAACTGTAAAATGGTGCTACAGTTGACAGTTGATCCCTTCCCTTTACCTCTGTACTGATAAAATGGTCAAAATAATTCCTACTTAAGGCCAGACAGATAGTTTGCGGAGGACCATTTGTAGAAAGACAAATTTGTTGAAAATATATATATATATATATTCAAATGCGCAAACATAGACTAAACATGTAATATGCATGTGTATGCCGTCGGGAGTCTTCACATATTCGCATTTTTGAAGTTAACGCGAAGGTAACTTTTTTTTTTTTCAAAGTTATTCTACACCTCCAACTTGGAACCTATTTCGGCTGCATTTTAACACTGGTGTGTTTTTGTGTGCATATTCTAATAATAGATTCACATATGTACTGTAGGTGACAGTATCAGGGACAGTTGAATAAAACTCACTCAAAACACTGGAGTCATTGGAACTGAAGAAAGTTTTTTAAACTTGAGTTTAAACTTTTAACTTGAGTAATGTTTTTAAAAGAGCAAAAGATGAAAGAAGCAAGCACAATGGTTAAATATTTCCTTCTAGCTTGTGTTTACATAGAAAAACAATGGGGGGGGATGCAGTGGATTAACACATTCTGTGTGAACGGCCCCATAGTGTTTTCGTGCGACTTACTGTAGGCAGTTTGTGTAAGTCCAGCAGTTCTCGAACCAGCCCTCTCAGCATATTCTGACACTTCCACATTTCATTCAGTGCTCTGAAAAACAAAAGGAACCTCTTCTTGATACAATTGAACACATCAGTAGGATGATTGCTGTTAATAGAAGTACTGTGATACTGCCCAATACTTTCAGATGAGAACCAGAGACACTCTCTTGGCAATCTGATGAGGCTTTTGAAAAAGCAGAATCAGTCGATTAAGACTCACTTGACTGCGTTAGTGTCCAGACAGGCATAAAGGTAGTACAGACACTTCATCTTCTCTTCAGTCTCCAGACTGTGAGGAACCATATACTGTGCAAAGATCTTCTCCACGAGTAACCTAATACACAAACACACTTTAACAATCTGAAGTTTCCATATTAGACATGCTGCACTGTTTTGATGAAAATACATTTTTCAATTAACCACATTAATTCATTTGTGTACACATGCATGTATGGTATGGCTCCTACTTGTCATCTATGCTGTTCTGGTAGTAGATGTGTAAGAGTTTGTCTTTAATCCAGCTGATTTTCAAAGCGGTCTCCTTCCCGGCCTCATGGTGCAGACAGTACTTCTTATACAGTTGAGCCAAACCCATCATTCCTTCTTTACGGACACGCCACTGAAACAAAACATACAAATTTGCTTTTAAAAACCAGAGGGCATAAAATTTAGGGATATCTGGGGTTCTAAAAAAAATTCTCAGTTTTCTTTGCATTTACATTTCAGCAGGATTTGAATTGGGGCTCTACAAAATATCAAAACAAAACTGATACTAGATTGTGATAAATATTATCTATCAAATATATATTATATATCTATTAGATAATAATTACAAATTGTATTAATTACTATACAATAATTAATTAATAGATTTGTTTTATTTCACAGTGCAATAGTTTATTTGGCTTCATATTATGTAATAATCAAAATAAAGTATTTAATTTATAGTCATAAATGGGTTCATATAATGGGAATGTAGCCTATGAAAGAGTTTTTTTTGTACAGAGTATAACCAAGTGTGAACACCCAAAGTAATTTTAAGTTTTTTAGAATTGTTTAGTCCTAAAAGGATGGTTGACAAAAAAAATCTTCACAGTAAAATGTAATTTTTCAGCTTTTTAAAATGAATGTTCTATGCAGATTCACTCCCTACTATAAACCACCCCAATACTCCTAGAATGATTCACTCTTTCCAAATATAGCTATTTAAGTGTTCTATTAACACAAATCCTGTATATTTGATCATATTGCAATGTATATTGCGGAAAAACTAAATCTTGCAATGCTAGTTTTTTTACAGTATTGTGCAGCCCTAACTTGAATTGAGCACAGATCTAATTTTTCAGTACTTCGGAGTAACTCTGCATCTTTCTCACCCTCTTGTCCAACATCCTCTCTCTGACAAATCCCAACAGTTGATCATTCACCAGGTTCAGGTCTTTCTTCCCTGCATTGATGATGGTTACAATGACATCATGTCTGATTGCCTCCTCCGGGTCATGTGATCTCACCTTCAGAAAATCTGATGTGACAAATAGAACATCACAAGTTACACAAGATGCTTACGAGTCAAGTGATGCTTGAAATGGAAAAATGATGGGAACCTGAACACACCTGTAAGATCCTTGGCAAGATCTGGGTGGTTCATCAGGCAGTGGCTAGCAAACTTCACACATTCCAGTCTCACAGGAACATGAATGTCATTGAACCTTTGAGATAGGGAAAAATAAGTAAATAAATACTCAAATTATAAATTTTCAATAAAATACAATTTTATTAATGGTAGGACAGCCTCACCTGCCAAGAAAACATTGCCAGAGTGGGCGATTCTGAGTGGCCAGTTCAGAGTCTTTTGCTCCAAATAGTTTAGCCAATAGTTTCACCACAGCCAACCTCTCCTCTCCATCATTACTCTATACAAACAACAACAAACAGATTTATTCTTGATCTAAATATGTTTGTATGCAAGCAAGTGCACAAGTATGTGTGCATTTAGTCACCTTCAATTTGAACTCAAGTTGTGGCATCACAGAGACAAGGAGCAGAGGGTCACTTGCAAAGAGCTCCTGAATGAGGTCAAATACATGCTCAGACAGATCACTCACGGAGGACTTTCCCATCACCAACACCTGATTAAAAAACTACAGAGAAAGAGATTTTTAAGTTAATATAACATCTGAAATAGTATTTTGTCTTTTTACAAAGGGAATGGAACATTATAACAATGAACTGTACTAAATTCTGGAAGGACAAAATAAAAACGAATGATTTTATGACTCACTGAGGCGATGCAGGTTTCAATGGTCTGAACCGTTCTCTTCAGAAGAGTCTTGGCCAGGTCATATGCCTGCTTATTCAAGTTCTAAAGCACAGAAAGAGGTCCAATCACACACTATCGAGAACTGAACTTGGAAATAAGATGCAAGAAGTCATTCGCCTACTTTGTGAGCAGGGATGAGGTTGATGAGGATTGTGTCTAGTAGCTCCTGCGTCACTCCATCTCCCTCCAGGATGATGGAACTCATCAGGTCCAGCATGTGCATTTGCACCTTCTGATTATGGCTGTTACTGAAAGAGAGAAGTCCTGATTAAACAGAGCCCAGTTGAGTAACAGAAGATATGATTAAACTCACTTAAAGTTAAACTTACTTGATGACAGAAAATAGGGTTTTGAAGAGCTGGATGAAGATCTCATTACAGTCCTCCAATTCAAAACAGATATTGTAGGACTTCACCCATGCCAGGTTCTGTGCAGGTCGAAGTTAAAAATTTCAGCTATGACAATCAGACTACATTCTAAATTTTAAATGAAATACAAACTTGTAATTATTGCTGCTATGTTGCTGATAAAAAAAACTAAGCATGAAAATTTAATTTTAATTTAAACATCCACACACAAGATATTTGTCAAAATGCAGAATTGAAAGGATAAATAAATGATTGCTTTTTCTTGAAGAGATTGATTGAATGAACAGTCTCACCTCTAGCAAGTAAAAATATCTGTTGAACTGTGGGCT
>JAOTRC010000012.1:14627339-14639974 GCA_027497675.1 Cyprinella lutrensis
TATTATGACCATAGATGATTATGACCGTTCTAAAAGCTTGGCTTTTATTTTGATAGGCCATATTTACTATTACTTCCAGGTCACGTGGCACCCCTGTCCTTGTTTTAATGTAGATCTTCAAACGGGAAAATGGAAAAAGGAATTTCAAAAAAACAAACTCGGATCGTTATTTGATTCGTATACGTATTTTCGTATTTCGTTTTTGGATTCAGAACCAAAAACGGGAAAACGGCTCTTTTTTACGGTTTCTTTGTTTTTGGTTTGAAAACGAAAAAAAGGGTGGTTTCTCGTTATTTTGTTTTTTGTTTCAAACGAAAAAACAAACTATCAAAACGTACACGGACCATACACCAAAGATACATCAAAGCATGTTTATAAAAGATGCTTAACTGTCCTGATACTTAAACTGAGCCCTAACAGGCCTCAGAATCTTTCATGGTGTCCTGGTGTTTCCATCCACTAGAGGCGCTGCAGTATTTCTGCTTCTCCGTGGAGAGTTATTCGTCTGTGTTTTTACTTTCCTTCCTCTAGAAAAAACTTGTAAACAGTGGAATTTGTCATAGGTGTTTTGTGAACGGGGTACAACAGAATGCCAAAGAAAAAGAAAAACGGACTGAGTCCCTCCCGTGGCCCGACGCAGGCGGCCGAGTACGGGTGCGGTTCCGAGATTCGAGCACACGGAGCCAATGGATCTTTTGTGACCCGTGCGGACTCGATACCATACAGCTTTGTGTCCACACATTCCAGGACTGGTCAGTTGGAATCTCAGAGACGAGACGAAATCATCCAGAGCATGCAGGAGATGTTTTCACATTTGGATCCAGAAGTAATTTACATGGTACTATCAGAGGCAGATTTTAAAGGTAAGGGACATTTCAGATATTTAGTTTCTCTTTCTATCTTAAGATGGTTAGTGGCTGATCTTCAATTGGTGTAAGGAAGGAGCCATATATCTGGCTGACCAACTAAGTTACCATGTCCTCGATCACCTTAACCTGGTACGACCACCAACTGGTAGCAAGTTTGTTGCTGGCTAAAGATAAACTGGGACCATTTTAGACCACATAGAAATCAGCTAAGTTACATGTACCAACGTCACCTCGATTATTTTCTATATGTTTTTGTTTTATGGTATTTTATTAAACTATGCTCCAAGTTGACGTCGTCAAGAAGCCCTGTATAATTCTTAATGTACATGATGATGGCATACATTGCTGGTCAAATGTTTAGCTTATCCTCAACAAGGCTAGGCTACATTTATTTAATACTAAATATTGTTGTAAATAAAATAAAATAAACATTTGGAATATTATTACAAGATTTATATAACTAAAATAACTGTTTTCAATTGTAATATGTTTTAAAATGTCATTTATTCCTGTAATGGCAACGCTGAAAATTCTGCATCTATTACACCAGTAATTCTTCAGAAATCATTATGCTGATTTGGTCCTCAATTATTATTAATTATTATTGGTGCCCATTTAATAATAATGGTTCTCAATGATGCAGAAAGTTTTTGCGTCTTAATTTTTCTGGGTTTCAGAGTATTGTTGTTTTTGCTGTATTTTTGAATATTAAAGAATTATAGCCTTGGTGATTTTAAGAGACTTCTTTCAAAAACATTAAACCGGTGCTGTATGTTGCATTTTTGCATTTTAGCTAGATAAGGAGCTACTTTTAACTTTTTTTGAATGAATAAATGGTTTAATTTTCTTTTTTCTTTACTACAGTAATATACATGTATTTTGGATACAAATTTTTTTATTTATACATTTTCTTTCTTAATCTCTGCATCAGTGGACAATGCGATGGATTCACTTTTGGAGCTGTCAGATGCTGCTGAGGGCATAGTTCCACCCCCTCCTCCTGTCTCAGGGTTTGAGCAGGCTGCTGCTCTCCTGGGTACGAACATCACTCAAACAGACCTCAGTGGAACGGCAGAGAGCTTTGAATTTTCAAACCAGCCTGCATCTCAGCCGGAGCTCATTCCTGGTGAAACACACCTGACAGAAGAGTTTGATGCTCTTATAGATCAGGAACTTCAGACTTTGACGGCACAGCAGACACAAGCTAGCTCCCATCCTGTAATGCCTTCCATACCTCTCTCTTCTCTACCCCCTCCTTCTCAATCAATCCCTCACTCCTCGCTACCTCTTACATCCCAGACTCAGCTTCCAGCTCCTCGAACAAGATCAGAGCAGTCTTCTTTCTCGGACCCCGGGCTCAGTGAGGCCCGTGGCGGTAGCTCACCCCTGAATGAATTGAGTTTCGGTGGGGCCCATATCCCAGACACGAAAACAATATCTCTTGACTTCAGTCACCTAATAATGGAGGCCAGCTCTACTGAACCACGGCCCTCTGCCTTTCAGATTTACCGTAGACCTGACCAACTCGGTAACCACACAGTGGCAATGCAGCACCAAGAAGCACTCGGCACACCTGCCACGTTCTGGAACACTCAGGCTACTGAGTTTCATCCGTCCTCTGTGGGACCGTCCTTCATTACACCTGTCATTCCTAACCCCTCCCGTTGGAGCGGTAACCCCATTCCTGCTGCTCAGTGGTTGGCTCGTGGACCTATCAGACAAGCACCTCTGAAGCCTTCTGCTACTGTACCAAAGTCTTGGACTCTGCCCACTAGGAACCGACTCAAATTGGAAGGGCAGGTGTTGGTGTTGCTTAGAGGGGCTCCTGGATCAGGCAAAACTACCCTTGCCAAGTAAGCAAGAAGAATAATTTTATTGAAAACAGGTGGAATAGCACAAATGAAATCTGAATTTTGGAGGTTTTTTTGTGGAGTTTTAATTGCATATAATGTTCTTTTCATTTTCGTTAAACAACTTCATGAGCAGTTCATGATGTACAACACTCCCTTTATAAGAGAATAGTTTTCCTTAGGGGGAGGTTATAGTAACTTCTCTTGGGAATGAAGTTAGGATTCATTTAGATGGTGCTAACAGAATTAGATAGATTGTACTTTGGTAATGTTTCATGGGAAGGAAATTTGCCATGTAGTGGTATCAAATGTTATTTTTGCAGTAATTGTTAAAGCTTTTTTCGTGATTTTGTAACTGTATTGTTTTGCTTTATAAAAACGGTTGGTTTTTACATACATTTAGCCTTACATTTAGCCTTTACATACATTTAGCTTTACTTTTAGCCTTTTAATGAAAATATCACATGAATATCACAAAATAAAACAAGTCTGAGAAGAGCATTTAAAAATCTAAATGAAGTTTTACATAATTGCAAAAATTAAATAAATATTTGATCCTCCCGTGGAGCAGAAGGGCAAAAGTTTTTTTTAGTTTGCATCCAGACCTTGAAAGCAATTTTGCATTATAATTATCAAAGTACTACCATACCATACTGCCAGTGCCAAATACCAGCACATATATTGTCCTTTGTTTTTGAGCTTTTGTTTTGAGATTAACAACACTGGCAGATAACCATACTCAACAGAATTATGGTGAACCACTTTACAGTTTAGAGTAGCTTTACAGAGAAAGTATACAAGGTATAAAGTTGTTTTCTCTCCTTACTGTCCAGTGCTATGTTGACACAAAATCCTGGAGGAGTTGTATTGAGCACTGATGAGTATTTCATTCAAAATGGACAGTACCAATTTGAACCAAATTTACTAGGAGAGGCCCATGAGTGGAATCACCAGAGAGGTGAGTATCACAAGCCTGTTTGCTTAAGCCAAAGCAAAATGTCAGGTGTGTACATTCAATTATTTCCATCTTTATTATTTGCTACCCATTGACTAGTCACACTAGACAGTCTGACCTTAAAGTTGATGTATGCACATTTGTTGAAATCATTTTTGTTGTGTGTTTATGTATTATAAACACTGATTTATTAATGAAGAAGAAAGAGTTCAGCACATATTTTTGTCAGGGTGTTTGCTAACCGTATACTACTGCAAAGGCATTTCAAACTACTTTCAAGCTACGTTTTACCGCTAAGCAAAGAATTAAAAAAATGACTTGTGTATGTATTGTAGTATATAGGCTCCTTAGTTTTGCAAACTGTCATTATTTTTGCAATTCTGCTTGGTGCCACTGATGCAGCATAAAAAGACACACTTCACCTTTAATCTTTGTTTAATCTTTCTACAATGTCTTTGTTTTGATCAACATTTTAGCAAAAGATGCTTTTGAAAAAGGCCAGTCACCCATCATAATAGACAACACCAATATGCAATGTTGGGAGATGAAACCATACGTTGCCATGGTGAGCAATTTTGAAATGTGTAGTATAGTTATTATTATTCAGTATCAGACAATGAGCATATTGTTTTTGTATTGCTAAAATTTGCTGTGGATACACCAGATTAAATTTCACTCGTTGAAAGTTTGTATCATGCAACACAAGTACATATTAATATAGATCTTATTTATTTATTGGTTTAACTTTAGAATGTTCTACACTATACAGTGTGAGTCAACCAAAACATGAACCACAATCAGATTCACACTTTTCCTTCTTCTAGGCACTGAAACATGGGTATAAGGTGCTGTTTCGTGAGCCAGATACCTGGTGGAAAACTAAACCTAGAGAGCTGGAGAAGTATGTTAAACATAACCACAAACCAGAAATAACTACTTTCTCTTCACATTAAACAAAATCCATACAACTAATTTATTAACATCACTGGTAGTTGGTAGTCTTAAATAAACAAAGTACAATCACACATGTGATCCATTGCTTTAATGACACAATCACAAGTGTTTGCCACCTCTCTCTATTCATCCTCTCCGTGAAGGCGCACAAGGCACCAAGTAACAAAGGAGAAGATCCGGCGCATATTAGAACGGCATGACCGATTTGTCTCTGTCCACAGCATCATGAATTCACAAAGACCAGCACCAGTGCCAAGTGCTGTGGAACTGAACCAAACAGAGACTGAGCAAACACAGTGAGTATATGCATTATATTCATGTTACTGAGTATTGTCAATTTGAAATGAAGCAATGGGCCATGTTCACACAGCTGCAGATAGTGATTGTCTCCAACTGTACATGACTATTTGAGAGTTAGTAACTAGTTACCTGTCAGTGACTATGAAAAGACTGACTGTGTTAAGCTATAAATAGCTGTATTGTATTTCTCTCATTTCCTTCAGACAATCTTTACCCCCTGGCCCCAGTCATCCTGATCTTGTTGGTGACTCTGGGTTGAGCAAAATGAACACGCATCTTTCCTCATCTCTGCCCGATGTGTCCTCTGTTAGGCAGACTTGCAGGACCATTTCTGCAGGCAAGGAAGAAGGTGAAATAGTCTCCCACAGTTCCAATGAGTCTGTGAGTTTGCATGAGAACCTTCTGGATGGCTCTGGAACACCTCAGTCTGATCTGATTGATGCTGAAGTGTTGGACTTGGAGCTAGATCTTCTGGACACAGAAAAAAACATGGGAAATTTGAGTAGTGGCAAAACTGAAGAATTAGTTGAGTCAGCACCAAATACGTTTTCAAAGCTGCCTGTGGCATTTTCAGAGTCCATTGCTCAGCGTGTGAGAAGGGACAGAGTGAATTGTAGAAATGGCTTAGGAACAAGTGAACCTGTGAACTTTGACCCCAGTGTTGACTCTCCTGGGCAAGATAAGGAGGGGGGATGTGAAGGTGAGTCTCTAACTGGAGACAAAGTAGTGAGGCCAGAGCTGTTGGATTTTGTGGGGGACTGGCCTCTGGAATCTCAAGGTCAGCGTCAAAGAAGACATCAGAATTCAAGGAATAAAACTGTTCAGAACACTGTTTTGGAATCCAGTGTTGTTGAATACAAAAATGACAGTTCTTCTGATGAAGAGGAACATTCTGAGCCTGACAAGCAAAACGCAGTTGAATTTCAAAAACTTGTAGACCTACTGCAAGGTGGAAGAAACTCTCCAGGTTTTTACCAAGATCCAACTCGAAACAAACTGTCTACTCTGCATTCCCCTTCCTTTGGTGAAAAACAGGGTAACTTGAACCCAGAGACTGTGATTTGCCCTGAACTCCCTGACTGTGTGCTGGGCAGGATGTTCTCTGAGTGTGCCACTGACCCAAGAAAGAATGACTCTAATTCTCCAAGTACATCAAAACAGACAGCAGACACGATTGAGCAGTCTAGTCAAGTGTCTGCTGAGAAGACCACACCGGAAGAGGTTGAGCAGGAGGATAATATAGCCTCAGAGGAGAAATTAAGAATGAGCCCAAATGCCCAAGAAACTCTGTGTTCAAAGGTTGCCATAGACTCAGAGAGCAGTCTAGAGAGACGGAGAGGTCTTAGCCGAAGAGTGGGGAAATCTTGTAAACTGGCACTTACTTTCACCAATCAAAGCCCTTCGTCACCCTGCTCACAATCTCCAGTTATTTCACATCTGCTCTCTGATCTTCCGCCTATGGGGGAAACAACTTCATTGGCCACGGTGCCATGTGCCAGTGCCTCAGCCCAAACAAACCCTCAGGACTTTGCTTTGCTTTGGCGAATTGACCAGCTGAAATGTTCTGAATTAGATTTGGACTTATCTAGTAGCAGCATGTTTGTTTTGGAGGGAAACTCTTTGCGTTTCACCCCCAAAACAAATGTAGAGGAGCCTGCCTGCCAGCAGAGAGTTCCGTACCGTGTGGTCCATGAGAAAGGTTCTCAGGTGGAAGAGAATGACTTTACAGAATCCCATTCGAAACAACAAAACCTTGAGATTCTGAGCCGCCATTTCAGGCATGTCTCAATCGATATTCTGGAGGACCTTTATGAGAAGTGCCATCAAGATATAGAGTGGACAACTAACTTGTTGCTAGATTCTGGAGAACAGCTGTTTAAAGATGATGAGGATGACAAAGTTATTTTGGGGTCTTTGGTTCCTGAGAAAGAGTCATGTGAGCCATCTATTGAACCATCAGAAACCACAATGGGCTCAGAAAGTGACCAAGCTAGAGCTGTGTGCTCTAATGACTCCAGCAAAATTTCAGCAAGTAGCGACAGTCCCAAGTCCCAAGAAACTAACCTTAGTGACGTTAGCCAAGCTGATGATGATTGGAACTCAGGTCAAAGTTCACAAAGTGAAGCTGAAGGATCCAACAAAGCCAGCTTGAAATTGGAGAAATGTGAGCCTGAACCTTCCTTTGGATCATTAGACCAACCGACAGAAGACACTAAAGTACTGGAGGTTCCAGCAACTAATGAACAACAGCCAGACCAAACTTGCCCGCAAGATCCAGGGCAGCAAGAGATATTAGTGTCACAAAGTGAGCAAGTTGTTCAATGCCTGGAGGGAGCATTGAAGGAATGGAGGGAAGAGGTGGGAGGAGAGAAATTAAAGGAGTATGATGAGACAACAGAAGAGGTAAATGACACAACACAGTTAATACTGTATCAGGCTGTCGAAATGGAGCGCAAAGAGGAAGAGAAGAGGAAGGAACTAGAAAATGAGAAAAAGAAAACTGGACAGGGGAGAAGAGAGCCAAGTTCAATGGACATACAAACTCTGGAGCTTAAACTTCCAACTGAACTTGCATTGCAGCTCACTGAGCTTTTTGGACCTGTCGGGGTCAGTCCAGGTAATCAAACATCTAATCAATACATCAAATAAATAATTCTGTTATTCCTACAGTGTATTGCTCAATGAATCCAGTTATCTCCAGTGGGCTTTTTTTTTTTTTATTGGTTTTTGAAGATTGCGCCTTGGCACATGACCGACCCCCAGAAGCTATATTTTTCAAAGAAGTAACCATATCAACCCTCAATTCACACTCATTAAAATGTATTCAAATCTCTTTGAACTTCATATGGCTGCAGGTGCGTTTTCATCAGATGACTGTGCAGTGCAAATAGACCTGAACTTGGCCAAACTTCTGCACCAGAAATGGAAAGAGACGATTCAAGTGAGTTCATATCTTTTATCTTGTCTTTTAAGCTTATACAGTTTTTGGATTTGAACCTACAAAACAAACATTATACTTTTTTTGTAACTTTTTTTTAATGTGACTGATTCTGAATCTTAATGTAAAACTTACCTGGTGTCTGTTGTCTTTGGCAGGAGAAGCACAGGCAGGCAGCTCTGTCCTATCAGCTAATGCACAAGAGTGAGACAGATTATTCTCACAGTACACAAACACAAAGTGAATGTAAATGTACAGCATGTCCCAACCAGTAGTGATACAATAAAACATTAAGAGATAAAAAAATCTCTAGCATTTTAATCTTCCAATCCAGCTGTGATCTGAGCAGTCACATCCAGAGTGAAATCTTAAAGTCCACAATTTTGCCCTCATAGCTGTTTCAAACATCAAATATGATTGGTATGGTATGATTTGCCATTATTTTGTTTCTTTGCCAATCATACCATACCTATCATATAATTTCAGTGCGTGGTTGGCCTATAGAATATAGATAATTTGCACACACACCATAGAAAAACAGAAATATGTAGTCAACCTCATGAGGTCAAATTAAATGTTGTTTATTCTAAATAGTTTAAAACAGTGATTTGTGTGTTTTCTATTAATAAACATTAAAATTACCTAGACAAATTACATAGACAAAATTGGTATAATATAAATATAATGATATGTGAAAGTGACAGAAGAGGTCCCTCCATGTTGCAGACACTATAGTGCACAAAATTAGGGAAATAACTAATTATGCTTTTGTTTATAAAAATGTGTTAATAGATAAAAATACAGTTTTGCTACAAATGATTGTCAAACATTATTACAATGTTGTTTGATTTTGTTGGAAACCTCTAAGGTGGGAAAGTCCAAAATGGAAGACATTGCTGTGTTAATTTTATGTTAATAATAACTTATCTAACCTCTAATGGTCCTCACAACAAAAAATCAGGGATTGATTTGCGTCTCTAATGATTTTTTTAAAAAGTAATGAGACACCAAATTGTTTCCAATTTGTGGAAACTTTTCCAAACTGGAAATCATTTTTCTCTGTTGCTCCTCTTTTCTATTCTATCAATCTTTCTGTATTCATGGTAATGAAGGTCCTGTCCAATGGGGTGAATCGCAGGGAAGCAAAACCAGACTGAGGGACCAATTTGGTTTGCGTGAAGAAATTCCTTTTATGGATCACTGGACTGCATCCTCTGCTCCCGTCTCTCTGAGGAACATCATGATTGAAGAGCAGGTCATGCAAGACAGCATGGAGAAGGTAAGAGTCACACATAGGCACTCACATTCAATCACTGACTAGAACTGTAAAAGAGAAAATGACCTATGTTTGGGTTTTAGTCAAGGTCAAGTCTGAGGGACCTGGATAAGAAAGATGGTGCAGCCAAGCTAAAGGAAAACCAGCTGTTTTCCACGTTCCCCACCATAGACCGACATTTCCTCAGGGATATCTTCAGAGATCACAAGTGAGAATATGATATAGTGACATACAGTATTACAGTAGTCAACATTTTAAATCAATGAAAAAAGTTCATCAAAGTTGTCCTAAGACTGAGTAAGTATGTTATTTTAGCAATATTTTTAACTCCCGCTTGTCGGTTCCCATAAAATTTTCTGTAATTTAATTTTGAGTATATAAAAAAGTCACTTTCAGGCAAGTCATTTCACTCAGCAGCCATCTTTGAAACACCTCTTAGGCAGCTAGTTCAGTCATGCAAGTGCAGCTCCTAAATCTTTGAATGGGGAAACACCAAATAAATAAATTTGGTTCTCCTACGAGAGGTTCGCAACCACACGATAGGAAGGAACGAGCTCATCATCCACTTCCTCAGAGGAGCCAGGAGAATGAATCCCCTGCGGCCCCCTTCGGTTCCGATCTGGGATCTTTCTTTTGTCTTAGATGCCCTGAAAGATTTTCCCTTTGAACCATTTAAAAAATGTTTTTCTGATAGCTCTGTCATCAGTAAAACGTGTGGGGGATATAGACGCGCTGTCTATCTGCCCCGTGTGTCTCGGGTTAGGACCAAATGACTCTAAAGTCATTCTCAAACCGAGACATGGTTACGTCCCACGGCGATTGGCTCACCTTTTTTAGCACCAGTCATCTCCCTATCGGCTCTGCCAGCATCTGATAGCGAGGACGTTGGTAACCTTCTGTGCCCATCAGGGCGCTGAGAATTTACATCACACGCTCCGCCACCTTCAGGCGTTCTGAGCAGCTCTTTGTTTCATTTGTAGGGCACACACAAGATCTCGCTGCTTCAAAACACAGCCGATCCAGAGGGATAGTGGATGCTATCGCAGCAGCTTACTCGTCTAAACACATGCAGTGCCATATGGGCATCAGGGCCCAATCCACTAGAGGCATGGTTTTGTCGTGGGCTTGGTCCAGCGGGATTTCTATTCACGATATTTGTATGGTGGAAGGCTGGGCCTCCCCCTCTACATTCGTGAGGTTCTAAAACCTGTAAGTTCCCGCCTCGCAGGCTAAACTTTTGTCATTCTAAGGGCCTGTTCACATATCGCGTCTTTTGCGTGTTCAAGTTTGTTATTTCAAATGTAGGCGCGCGGTATGCGCGCTCATAATGGAAGCGATGCGGTCACGGTGCGACACGCTCGTTTTTTCCAAGCGTGTCTGCGTCGCATCGAAAAAACATCTCAACTTTTCAGAATGCCGCAAGCGCACCATAAGTGACAAGGACCAACCGCCCTAGTGCTTTGGAAAAAGCAGAATGTGGCGCGTCCAGTGCTATATGTGAATCCGGCTTAAAGTGATGTGTATGTTCTGCCCAGTTGTTCAATTGCAGGTCACTCTCATATCAGTGAGGTCAGCCTCGCTATACATAGACCGGCTGAGCCGATCTGTATTTCCCTGGTATACCTGCTATGCCTGCTATGGTCTACTGTCAACTGCAGTGCGTTGACAATAAATACAAAATTAAGGATGATTTTTGGCTTCAGATCTAGAGAAAAGATGACTTTACCCATAGCGTAAGCAACTTGCACAATACTCGTTCCCTCCTCTAGAGAGAACCGAGGTTACTGTAGGTAACTGAGTACGTTTCTCAAGGCTCAAGGCCAGGCCAGCGGATGTGCACTTGCAGTCCTACGACCGTCTTGGAACACTGACTGTTTTTTATAGCAGCAGGAGCTTCTGACGGCAACTGCAGTGATGTAGTGACTTTTACTTTAGAAGTGGAACTTATTCTGCCATATTGCATGTTGCACTTTTTCCTATTCTAAGTGATACGAGTCTTTGTATATCTGAAGTCTTTGGTATATATCCGCAATATGTCAGCCATTTGCCACTGTGGTTTCTTAATAAAGGTGTTTGAATTAGCAATCAAGATACCTAGCTGGTAACAAGCTATCTCTATGAGAACCCCTGTAACCCTGTGCCTCTGAACAATTATTAAGAAAGCACACAAAACTTAAAAGGAAATGTCTCTTGACCATTTTTTTGTGTTTGTGTAGTTACTCTCTGGAGCAGACTGAACAGTTTTTGCATGCTCTACTGGATGACGGGCCAGTCAAAAATGTAGTGGCTCCTGAACCTGCCCCTCAGCACAGTGGCGCGCATAGAGCATCGAGCAAAGAGCGGGTGAGCACTCTACATGTGACCATATGGAATACTGAAATTATCTTGAGTTGATTGTTGACTCTTTTCGCCTCTCTAAATCAGAGATGGAAACCGAGAGATGGGGAGGTGGAAGCAGTTCAATTCCAGGATTCAGAGGATCCGGAATATGAGGACTTTCGCACAGAGGCGACACTGCAGAGACGTCAGCAGATCGAATGTTTTAACAAGGCTGCTGAAGCCCATCGACAAGGACGCAAGGACGTGGCTAGTTTCTACTCACAACAGGTTAAAGAGATGAACATTATGATGTGTGCTGAAAATCTCATTTAAACTAAAATTAGTTTAAAACTTAAACACGTACTGACCCCTTTTTTAAACAATGCATGCAGAGTGCATTGCTGTTCTTAGATCAGAACTCTTACGAAGTTTCCATGCATTTGTGTAAATGCTTAGGGTCACATGCATGGAGAGAAGATGCATGAAGCAAACCACCGAGCAGCCATGCAGATATTTCAGCGAGTGAACGCTTCACTCCTTCCTCAGAATATTCTAGATCTCCATGGACTGCATGTGGACGAGGCCCTTTATCATCTCAGTCAGGTGCTCACTGAAAAGAATTTGGGTACGTGAACTACAAACATACATACAAAATTTCTAAAAAGAACAGTTTTTCAAATTTAGACTGCAGATGAATTGTATTGACCCCAGAGTTTTCATTTTTGTGTCTTGTAGAATGCCGTCAGGGTTTGTGTCGGCCTCAGCTGTCAATCATCACGGGAAGAGGCAATCACAGCCAAGGAGGAGTGCCACGCATCAGGCCTGCTGTACTAGACTACCTCAAAAACCAACACTACAGGTAAAATAACTGAATACTGTGCTCTTGCAATGTGTCTTTCTGAATGGAACATTGACTTACTATATGCAACTGTCATTCCGTGAAATGTCTTTTAGTGTAAACAAGTTCCATGTCCTTCCAACTGAAGTCCCCCTGTAGTCAATAATTGTATCTTTGATCACCAAAAGACATATTTAAAAGTTTTTTTCGTTGAAAAAAAACCCTTCATGCCTTAAAGGGGTCATGAACTGGCTTTTTAAAATTTTATTGTATTGTTGTCTGAGGTCAACTTATGACGTTCGCTTGGTTTTTGCATTCAAAAACATCAAAATGAAT
>JAOTRC010000012.1:14658065-14668075 GCA_027497675.1 Cyprinella lutrensis
GAGAGAGAGAGAGAGAGAGAGAGAGAGAGAAGATAATAGTAAATGATGAAAGTCACTGTAAATGATGAAATCCAATTGTTGTATGATTTTAAGTTCAGTGTTTGAGTGCTCTCGCAGATGATGGTTATATAAGGCACTGGTGGTCATTGTTTATTCGTGTTCCAGAAAGAGACAATGAATTTCTCCTTTAAGAGGCACTGAATTTCCGCCCTGATCAAGCTCAATCAAATATTAATTTACTGAACATGAGGAGTAGGCTACATTTAACCAATGAGATGTGACATGTAAAAGGCATTAAGTGCAACCTAAGGGTTCAGACTTTCTTCCCTGTCATTCTTCATTGTTGTGAGAAAGTGTTCCTTGTAGAACAACAGGGTTTTATATTGCAGATCAAGACCCTGTGTGACTAAATACGTGGGACTGACATATAATGTACCCATACTTTTACAGATTTCTAATAAAGCACAGATGTCTGATAAAGAATGCAACATCTGGAAACTATCACTTTATATGTATGCAAACTGTTGTCTGCATCTTAAATTTTAAATTATTTTTATTGACAAAGGACTTTCTTCACAAAACACAAAATATATTTGAAGGATATTTCAAATAAAAGTAATGCTCTGAAAATTGGTGGTTTTTGTCTGTCAGCCTGACGCAGAACATTTTCACGTCATGCGCCACATTGTTTAAATAGTAAATATATTGCACCCATCTATGCGCGCTGGTCTGAAAACATTGTGTGTTCAGATGCACTGCTGGCACGTTGCTATTTTGAGGTAACTGAAATAGACTACACCATTGATCAACTGAAACTAAAGTCAATGGTGCAATATTTTTTTTTGTTATTTACAGAGAACGTTAATGTGCACCTATTGTATATGTTTGTAAATTAAAGTTGCTTTTTGATTGACTCTTTGTGCTAGGATGAAAGGAACCAGGTGTTGACCACCTACCTGTGGGTGCGTCAGATCTGGCATGATGCTTACCTGAGCTGGGATAAAGATGAGTATGATGGACTTGAGGTCATTCGAATACCCAGCGATCTTGTTTGGAGACCAGACATCGTTCTGTATAACAAGTAATACAGCCTCAGTACATTTAATACCAGTTTTGATTGTCGGTTACAATGAATTATTAACCTCTATATCCCTTTTTTACTCAGTGCAGATGAGGAGGACTCCTCTGGACCCGCAAGCACTAATGTGGTGTTGAGGTATAATGGTGAGATCACTTGGGACTCCCCTGCCATTACTAAGAGTTCCTGTAAAGTGGACGTGTCTTATTTTCCCTTTGATAGTCAAGAGTGCAACCTTACCTTTGGCTCCTGGACCTACAATGGCAACCAGGTATTGATGGGTGAAAATGCATAGCAAATACAATAGTCAGTAGACATTCATATATTCTTTTATTGAGCTATTCTAATAAGTTACTTTGGATAAAAGCTTTTTGTATCTGGACATAAGTAAGATGTACACACTGTTATGTAATAATAGATATGTAATCCACTGAATGTAGAGCAAGTTTTTGCTTTTTACACAGTAAATGTTTAGTTGTTCAAAATGATTAGAAACATGTAATGGTATATGAAAAGCTCTATACTATGAATATATAACTGTAAATGCTAAATCTTAGTCTGTCCATCCTCAGCATCCCAAATTATTTGTGACATCAGAATATATATGATTATGAACACATAGAAAGGATGTTATTAAAGGGGTGGTGAAGTATGATTTCACTTTTCTAACTTTAGTTAGGGTGAAATGTTGCTCTTTGAGTATAAACAGCAGTATAAAAGTTACAACGCTCAAAGCAAAGGAAGATATTTGCTTCTAAAGAAAAGGACTACAACAAACGGCTGGTATAGGGACTACACAACATTCCTCCCAGGTTAGTGACATAACCAACCCTAAAATGTACATAAACTCCGCCCCTGGGAACACACAGTCCATGTTGAGAAGAGGAAGAGTTGTTGTAGAGTACATTTGTGAGTCAGCTCAAACTTTAGCATCCATTTTTTACATGCAATAGAAAGTCACTCTGAGTGCATCTCACAACAGTTCCTATACAAGCGATATATAAATTACATGACAGAATATCCTAATTGAAGATAGTTAACTTCTCATCAGCAACATAAATTCATCAACTAACCATTCAGAGACGTCCCGTTGCATTCTGCATGTTGTCACTTCTTCTTGAGTCTCTCCATCTTTGACTGACTCCATTTTAACATTAAAGGGAGAACAGTTTCTGTCATTTTAGTGTGTCTGCGTGAGAAAATCGCAGATGCTAACACACACGAGTTCTTGAAACCCCGCCCTCTGCAGCAGCTCTTTTACATTTAAAGGGCCAGGCACAAAACGGTGCGTTTTTGCCAACCCTCAAACCGTGACAAATATAACATGCTACATAAAAATATCTGTGGGGTATTTTGTGCTAAAACACACACACTCTGGAGACATCAGAGACTTATTTGTGTCGTCGTCATGCACTGTAACCTCATTTCTGCTGCTCTTAAATTATCTGCTGCAATTATCGTATCAACCAATCATATGGCAGTTGCTTCAATGCATTTAAGGGTGTGGTTCTGGTCGAGGGAACTAAACTGAATGTCAGAATAGGAAAGAAAGGTGATTTAAGCAATTTTGAGTGTGGCATGACGGGTCGGTCTGAGTATTTCACAATCTGCTCAGTTACTGGGATTTTCATGCACAACCATTTCTTATGTGTCTGGATGTGCATCCCACTATTCTCCATCAATTGCAAGATGCTATCCTATCAATATGGGCCAACATTTCAAAAGAATGCTTTCAGAACCTTTTAGAATCATTGCTATGTAGAATTAAGGCAGTTCTGAAGGTGAAAGGGGTTCAAACACAGTATACTATGGTGTTCTTAATAATCCTTATAATGCAGATGAAACCCTGTTATTCTGGCTGAAGGTATAGTTGTTGAGGAGGATATAGACATAATTGTGAATTTCCTGAACCAATCAATCATCTCCTATCACTTAACCCTAGGTGGACATCACTATGGGCATGGAGAGTGGTGACCTTTCAGACTTTGTGGAAAACGTGGAGTGGGAGTGTCATGGCATGCCAGCTGTTAAGAACGTCATTATGTATGGCTGCTGCTCAGACCCTTACCCTGACATTACTTACACAGTCCTCCTCAAGCGGCGATCATCCTTCTACATCTTCAACTTGCTTCTGCCGTGTTTCCTCATCTCATTCCTGGCTCCGCTGGGCTTCTACCTGCCTGCTGATTCTGGGGAGAAGGTCTCTCTGGGGGTTACAGTGCTGCTGGCTCTGACTGTATTCCAGCTGATGGTAGCAGAGAGTATGCCACCTTCAGAAAGTGTTCCACTAATTGGTGAGTTTACAGTGGAGCTTAATAGTTGACATGCCTTTGAAAATATTTGAACAAGCTCTCTTTTTCTTTCTTTCCAATTCTCTCTGGCTACACAATATGCTTGTCGCTCCAGTTAGAGTCTCAAATGTGGTTCTGTTGATACAATTTGGTTATAAATGAGTGTGAGAAGAGAACCATATGCGTTTTGTCTCTGTCACTGTGATCAGACCTTCCTTGTGGCTCAATTGACCCCCCTAGTGGTAGTAACTGTTAACTATCAGTTAATTTCTGACTGAATTTAAATTCATTACATCTACATTGTCACACAAGTTCAAATGGGAAATTAATCATTGCTGGTCATGGTTGTGTGACACAGTAGAAAAAAATGCTATGTATTTTGACAATACAGCATTTTTTCTGTCAGAAAAATCACACACTAAACAAACAACCATTGTTGCCAATTCAGGAATTAAAAAAAGTAAATATTTTCATTCGATTATCATGAAAACAAATCTCAGAGAATGGTTGACTAGCTACCAATGTTTTATTAGACTCAAGGTTCATTTTGCTCTGGAGTTCTCCTTTAACTCTGCCTTTGAGGTGCACTTTCCAGCAGAGTTTAGCTCCAACCTTGATCAAACTCACCTGCCTATAACTTTCTAGTATTCCTGAAGATCTTGCTTTGCTTGTTTAGGTGTGTTTGATTAGGGTTGGAGGAAAAACTCTGCTGGACTTGTAGGGACAGAGTTGAGAACCCCTATCATCAGCATTCAAAAATGGATTATGCAGACAATAGACAATCCACTCCTGTAAATTGTTGTATGAACAGGACAACAAGGTCACACCTTTGTCAATCCCAAACATGTATTGTGTTAATCTTGTGTTTTTGTTATTTATCCCTTGTTTGTGCCCTCCAATAGGAAAATACTACATCGCAACAATGACCATGATAACGGCCTCTACATCACTGACTATCTTCATCATGAATATACACTTCTGTGGAGCGGAAGCAAAACCTGTGCCCCACTGGGCCAAAGTCCTGATAATAGACTACATGTCAAAGATATTCTTTGTGTATGAGGTAGGGGAAAACTGCACCACACCTGAAAGCGACAGAGGCCCATTGTTCACTGAAGACCCGCTGGCTAGCCTGGAAAGAGATGGGTATTTTGACAAAGGGTTTTATGGAGACTGTCAGCATGATGAAAGAAACCACGGTCAGTTTAATGGGTACAATCACAGAGACCACCAGCATGGGAATGGGTACCATCACAACAAAAGTGACTATCAGCAACACAGGCACCAGAATCAAAGGAGGACCCGCTCATCTTCAAATTCCCCTATCCGACAGAGTGCCCATCATCCGAAATACACACACTACATTGGTCGAGATGGAAGCGAAAAGCTCCCACTGACAAGTCAGGAAAAACTAAAAGATAGCGAAATCTCAATTCCAGAAAAACTTAGTGGATACACCTACGATCATGGCAATGGCTACCTCAATGGAGTTGGCTATCTCCATGATAATGGTTACGGCAAAACGTTTGGAGCAGAAAGATACAGTAAGCCCCCCACTGGCACAGGAGTTGTATGCATCTGTGGCCAACATCAGAAAGTGATGCAAAACATTGACTACATAGCTAACTGTTTCAGAGAGCAGAGGGCACACCAGGCAAAAGGGGCAGAGTGGAAGAAGGTTGCCAAGGTGATGGACAGGTTCTTCATGTGGGTGTTTTTCATCATGGTATTCCTCATGAGTATCCTTGTCATGGCCAAGGCAACCTAGAGCCATTTACACATTAAAAATGCAATCAATTGATTATATAATGGGTAACTTTATGTTTTAAAAGACCATTTAGTGACTGATTATTCTTTTATTTCAAACAGTAATTCCCATAATCCTGTATTTGTCGGTAAATGGGCTCACATTCAATGTGAATTGCAGTTACAGCATGAGTGTTAGTTGTTTGAATGTCTCGCTTTCTTCATTGTTTACTTTATTTTTTCCACTGAAGAAGATTATCTGGTTGTAACAATAAAAGAAAAGGCATTAATATTTCAAGTGTAGACGTGTTCCCACGTGTATATAGGGTAACACAATCTTTGTCTGTCATGGACACACATAAATAATGCATAATTAACCTTGCACATGCGTATGAAACAGAGATCCACACTATCGCACATTAAAAATGCATAAATAGACCAGTCTTGAATGCTGAACGAACACACACACAGTGCAAAACGTGCATCCTTGACCAGTGCTGACATCTACATTCTGCGAATTCTAAATTTACTAGTGTTAACTTATTTATTTGATTGGCTATACTTGTTTCTTGCTTTGTTCTCGGCCTAAAATTTTCTTTACAAATGGTGCTACACTAATAAAAACTTTTTCAATCGTAGAATTCTAGAATCTAAGACTACTATTCAAAAAAGGCAAATGTTAAATAAAAAGAGAGCAAGTAAAATGATAAATGCAGATATGAGTTTAAGGATTAAATCAAGGACTTGCATGAAAAAGAGCAACTCAAAAGGCCAATTTCAATCAATGACAACAGAAACTTTGCTGAGTTTTGTCAGATCCTCGTGTTACCTCTGCTGGAGTCTGTTGGCATTGTTTGGCAATTGAATGTTAAATTAGCATTAGTCGGTTTGTGGAATAACTGAAAAGTGTCGTTATGTAATTCTGGTGATTGTGCGTTTAGGTCTGGATTCTGTCCTTCAGAGCTCTATCCCTCCCAATCCACAAGGTTATGTAACTGATTAGCCCAAGCAGGGGATCCATCAATCTCAAGTGGAGGAGGTGGCATTGATTCAGTGATTACTGGTTCCAGTGCAGGGTGTGCAGGTTTCAGGAGGGATACATGGAAGGAGGGAAAGATACAATCATCAGCAGGAAACTTTAGTCTAGATTACCGGGTTGATGTGTCTTAATATCTTAAATGGACCTACGTACTTTGAACTGAGCTTCCTGCTAGGCAGCCTCAGACATAGATCCCTTGTAAAAAGTCATAGAATCTGGCCAGGTAGTAATTAGAGTGGGATTCTGTGTCCTGATGGCTCACTGAAGCCAGACATGGGTGCTGTTCCACACCCTTTCACTTCTGTTTAACATTCTGTGTAATTGAGTCATTCGTACTCGGAGAACACCCAGCAACTATTTGTTCATCATCCTCAGAAACGAGTAGGGTCTTGTGTCATTCAGTTCCTCACACTACAAACAAAGAAACCGATCTGGCGCAACAGCTGCCAATGGCGGCTAGGTGGCGGTAATGTTCGAAAAGAGTGAGCGGCCATTGAACACGAAGAAGAAGAAGAAGCCAATCAGCGACTCTTCTCAGTTTGAATGCGAGCGGTGATTACTGGTAACGTTACTGTTCATTGTTTATGTAATAGAATACTTTTTATTTTTTTTTTAATTATAGAGTTATTAAGTAGTCTCGAGAAGGGATCTGCATGTCAATAACACATCGAGGTAAACACAGTTGTCAACATAACGCTTTTATTTTTAAAATATGCGCATTGGTTTCCTGTAAGTTAACGTCACTTTTTTGTCTGTGTATTCAGTCGATTTCGTGTTACTTTTAGTGTTTTCGTGAATCGATAACAGTGACAGTTTTCATGTTTATAGTCTACTTGTTTTGGTTGTTAGTGTTTTTATTTATTTATTATTTTTATATTAGTATAACGCTACAAACTATGTCAGGAGGGTTTTTTTTTGGAATAATAAGCAGATTAATTTACAATTATCTAGGGAATGTACAAAACAAATAAATCTAAAACATCCCTTGTAGGCAGTCAAATAATGCTACTTAATTTTTTTTTTATTGACATCAAGAGATGTTAAATCATTTCCATCTGTAAAGATTATTGTCCAGTAACTTCAAAAATACCATAAAATACAAGATGCTTATATTTTTCAGAGGTTATGGAATGGGAAAATTAAACATTATTAATGAAGTTTTACAAATGAAACACTTTGTTGTCTTCGCAAGAATATGCTTACATTAGCATAACAAAGGGATTTCATTTAAAACCATGACCTTGAAGTCCTATCATTTGCTCTACTGTTTGAGTTACACAGGTTCAAAAAAGAGTTATGCTGGTTCTCCATTCTTATATAATATTAATATTTTTAATTCTACTCTCTAGTAAAGATCCAAGATGAACACAAGAGTAAAAAATGGGCCGGTGTTTATCAAGACATACAGTAAACGAATGCGTAAGGTGGAGCCTTGGTTCTCCCCTGACCTGAAGAAAGCAGCTTTCTCTTTTTCAAGCACTCTTTCATCAGATCAGTCCATACCAGAGACGACACAACCCAAGAAACGGTAAGACATGCTTGCCCACTTATTCATTCTTATTTATTTTTTTTAAAGTGAAGCTGTTATTATCCATGCCAGTTTATCATTCCTTTCTCTGTTCTAAGGAAAAAAAGAGAAACAGCCTCTCGCCCTGCTAAAAGCAAAGGCATGACTGCCATAAAGGAGAACATGAGTGATGAGGAAAACAATTCACCAACCTCAGTATTCAGGTCAGGACTCACGACTGGGACAAAATGCCACACCAGTACACGTATCTTACTCACTGTGCGTGGAAAAAAAAACAGAGAATGTTATTTGACTGCAGTTGTCAACTTCCAATCATGTTTAATGAATTAGGCTAACAATACAGAACTGCAAAATTCCATTTATTTACTTATACCTTTTTTTGAAACATAGTTTTAATGTTCCTTGAATTTAACCCCTAATCTTATTTGGCTTATTTTGAAGATTCTAAAACCCATTAAAAATGAACTGAACAGTTATCTTTTCCTTCACTGTTCTGTATGCCTGTTTCTCTGCAGAAAGAAGACAAGTGCTAAAACAGTAAGGACTACAGCTGTGAGAAAGACTCAAACAAAAAAGAAGGCTAAAATATATGAGCAATTAATGGTCAGCAACAGCAGTGAAAATGATGATGAGTCCTTTACGACGAAGAAAGGCCATGCAAAAACATCTGCTGATAAATCTGCTTGGTAAGTTTGATTATACGTTTTGTAAAAAAAATCAGAATGTCGTAACTGTTGCTTGAGTCCGTGTCAGTGAAATGCTTCGTATCTCTGTAGTTCCAAGAAAGTGTTAGACCCTCCCCATTTGGGAAGGTTTGTCACTCACCGCAAAAGACCAGCACCACCCATGCGAACTAAGCGAATTGTAAGTAACATTATTATTTTTTTTTTGTGTGTGTGTGTGTAACATGAGAAAATGTTGATGGATTGTCATTATCAAAATCGGTGTTCTTGCTTCTCCCCTTCTTCTCTTTTCACCTAGTCTGTTGCTGTTCACCGCACGCTAAATTCCTCCGATGATTTCCTCCCTGTGTCCTCCCAAAACAAGCACAACAAGCAGTTCTACAAGGAACAACGTGACTCAAATAATCATGCTGCTAACAACACACTCAAACGCGCACAGAACCGTGCGGCTCTGGCTGAGGTCTCTTTCAATGATAGTGATGACCTGCAGCTTCCAAGTAAATGTCCTCTGCTGTCCAGCACCCCATCAGTGGTCTGCAGAAAGCTCAGGAACTTACCAGAGCCCTCCATCAGTGAGATCTCCTCCCTCAGCTTTGATGAAATTCACCAACTTGCTGAAAACAACAACAGCGCTCATAGTTTGAAGAACGTTAAAGAGTGTGACCACAACCCACGAGAGAAGACAAGTCAGCAGCTCCCAAACCCAGACATCTCTTCTGGAGAGAGAGCGGAGGGTGAAGAGGATGTAGTTGTGGAAGAGAGAGCTGGGTGTGGAGAGGCGGATCAGAGAAAAGGAGGATCTGAAGCAGAGCCCACGTCTGCACAGGCAAGCAGAGGTTTTGGATGCGCGTTAACACCGCCACACCTAGAATCCTTAGTAGAGGACCTTAAAGAGAGGTGAGTAATGGCTGCTAATTTACAAAAACCTATAGTTGATTTATGAATGTTTATGAGAGATTTTTTATAAATGTTTTCATCACTAGTCAAAAGTTTTGAAACCATTTTTGAGTTTGTTTCTCAGCAATTTGTTACGTAATATTAAAGGAGTAGTTCACTTTTGAAAATTTTTTTGCTGATAATTTACTCACCCTCATGTCATCCAAGATGTCCATGTCATTATTTCTTCAGTCGAAAAGAAATTAAGATTTTTGATGAAAACATTCCTGGATTTTTCTGCATATAATGGACTTCAATGGGAACCAAACGGTTCAAGGTCCAAAAGACATTTTCAGTACAAACTCTGTTCAAAGGGCTTTAAATGATTCCAGACGATGAATAAGGGTCTTATCAAGCAAAACGATCGCTCATTTAAAATAAAAATAACAAAGTTTAAGTTTTATAAGCTGCGATGCATGTTTGTGACTCTCCTATTCGAACTCGTTCATCAAAATGAACGGATCTTTATCCGAGTCAATTCGCTCGTTGAATGAACCAAATGACTCGGTCTCGGAAAAAGATTTGTTCATTTTGATGAACGAGTTCGAATAGGAGAGTCACAAACGTGCTTCACAGAACAGAGCAAGGCAAGCGTTTGAGCTTCTAAAACTTTGTTATTTATTTATTAAATGAGCGATCGTTTCGCTTGATAAGACCCTTATCCATCGTCTGGAATCGTTTAAAGCCCTTTGAACAGTTTGCACTGAAA
>JAOTRC010000012.1:14682766-14694423 GCA_027497675.1 Cyprinella lutrensis
TCTCTTTACGCGCAAATCACTCTCATATTTACTCGTATATTTACGAATGTTTCATGAATGAGACCCATTGTGTGTTACCTGTGTCTGCAGTTCTTCTACTCTGTGTTGCCACTGTTGGTTCAGCTTTCTGATCTCTTCTTCTCTTTCTCTCTTCAGTTCCACGATCTGATCAGAGAACTGCTTCTCAAACTGTAGCCTACAAACACACACACATATTCCGATAAATAAGTAAATGTAGTCGTAACAAAAAAATGATTTCTTAAATTCAGGAGGTCCTTGGCTTCAAACAGTTTTAAAAACCACTGATCTGTAGATCATATGCTCTGTCTTTTTCTCCTGCTCTCTCTCCCACACAACGAGACATTGAAGTCATTTTTACCTGGCATTGCTTAAGCGCGTGAGTGTCTTCACTCACTGACAAGCTTCCCTGACGCCTGTTAACTATGGTAAGTTGTTAAGGGTGGGAAAAGGTTAGAAATGATAACACGCCAATAATGACAAAGAATCGCAAGTTTTACAGAACGTCATGGGATAGAGTTAAAGGGGAAGCTACAGAACGTCCTGGTTGCGTATGTAACCCACCGTTCCCTCAAGGAAGGAACGGAGGACGTAGTCGACGGTCGACTGAACGGGGATCGCGTCAGAGAGCCTATGTTCTTCGAGTACTATTGAATGAGCCAATGTACTCCACTCCGCGCGTGGGTATAAATACAGAAGTGGATGCATGCACTAGTTGCTTTTTCGCTGAGGAGCTGAGTGTAATCCAGAGTCAGCGGTGGCCTAGCGATAAGCCAGTGCCTAGACAAAAGCCTCCTGATGCCCCCGCAATTTTAAGGGGAGGGGAGGACAGCGCTTAGGTCAGGGAAGTCACTGCTGTTCAGAGGCAGCTGCAGGCAGACGCCCTCAAAGACAAGCAGACAGAGGATCTATGGTCTCGGATGGAGGCAGCAGCAGGTCATCAGTGGAGAATGTGCTTGATGGTCTCCGTCTGCTTCTGGACGGCCGAGAACTGCTGGGCAAAGTTCTCACGTGCTGCAACCTCGTGAAAGATAGCACGAGCTGCAACCTTCGTACCCTGGAGTGCAAAGTCAGTTGTGGTGTAGAGCTCACCCATGAGTTCAAGGTCTGGGCTATCCTCGTACATGTTCATGAGTGCCTGGGCCTGGTGGACCTGAAGCAACGCCATGGCATGCAGAGAGGAAGCGGCTTGCCAACAGGCTTTGTACTCCTTGCCCATGAGAATGGACGATAACTTACAGGCTTTAGAGGGGAGACGAGGATCCCCCTTCCATGAGGTGGCGGTCACTGGACACAGCTGCATCGCCGTTGAAGGGATAGCCTTGTAACCCTTCCCAGCTCCCCCATCAAGGGTAGTGAGGGAGGAGGAGCTACTCAGGCATTTTCTGGCAGAGAAGGGTGCCATCCATGCCCTTGTCAAATCCTTATGTACTTCAGGAAAGAAAAGAACCGGGGTAAAAACCAGACCGACCCGCTCTGAAACCAATCATCCAACCGAGATGGTTCGGGATACGGTGGAGGGTTCCACACGAGCCCTACCGCCTCGGCTGCCTTTTTCAGCAAAGCGGTCATCTCTCGATCCGGCATGGAAAGCACTGTTCTGCCAGAGGGAGGCAGCGCAGCAGAGTCATCATCTCCAGAGCCCAGCTCCGATGGACATCCTGTCCTCTGGAGGGGCCCTGAATGAGATAGCTGGTCGGTCCACCCCAGAGGGACAGGCACGCTCATCGGGGAGCTCCACCGGCTGTGGTGCCAAAGAGAAGTGAGGGATCTTAAGGGCTTTGCCGGGTGGATTACCCCTCAATGTCATCCTCCGGTCACCCAGCCCAGTCAGCACACCAGAGCTCTTCTGGGAAGATAACCCAGAAGGGACACTAGAGCAGGGCCTGAGGATAGGGACTCTCTTTTCATTCTCACAAACGAAAGCGAGTCTTGACCTCAGGACCGAGATGGTTATATTCCTGCAATGGGAACATGACTCATCCACAAGAGCTGCCTCAGCGTACTTTGAGCCTAAACACGTGATACAACTCTTGTGACCATCAGAGGGGGACAGAACCCTACCGCACCCAGAAACGCATGGATGGAATGGCAACTTGAAAAAAACACAAACGCACCCTGTTGCTCTTACAGAAATTACAGGCTCCGAACCCAAAGGCAACTAGTGCGTGCATCCACTTCCGTATTTGTACCCGTACGCGGAGTGTGTGATGTGAATCACGCACGCCAATTACATTGGCTCGTTCAATAGCACTCGAAGAACATAGGCTCTCTGACGCAATCCCCATTCAGTCGACCGTTAACTACGTCTTGACCATTAACACTACAACTACATTGTGACCGTTAACACGATGTTATTGACTGAAAGGGAACCATAGACTATGGATTTCTGGAGCAGCTAAACAAAAGGGTATAGAGATACGTGAATATGACTTCGACTACACCACTGCCCTTTTTACACAACAATTTACACACAATGATACAGCTTTTCAAAAAAAAAATTAAGGAAATGAATCTTCTATTTAGCAAATATGCATTAAATTGACCAAAAGTGAGAGTAAAGACTTTTAAATTTGTTACAAAAGCTTTATATTTCAAATAAATACTGTTCTTTTAAATTTTCTATTCATCGAATAATCCTGAAAAATTTATCATGGTTTTCATAAAAAATATAAACCACACTGGTGTGATTAGAACACGTAGATTGTGTAATCCTGTTGAGGTGTTTAATTGATATCCGATAATCCACACACAGTTTAGGTAACTATAAAGTTTACTTTAATCTTAGAATATTGTTGGTGCAAATAGTGCCCCGAAGTTTTTGAATTTCTCAGCTTTGAAGCTATTAGTCACATAGCCTAGACGATTTGTGCAGAACGATCGATTTTTCGCATGCGGGTGGTTGGGTGAATCTGTCCAAAATGTTACAAAATATAAAATTTTAGCCTTCTGACTTTTACTGATCGATCAACTTCAAAGAACAGCCGCTGATTCACAAAAAGCGCTGTACAACACTTTGATGTAGTTGCAGAGGTGGAGTTCCTTATATGCTTTACATTTGTTTGTTTCACATAATAAAAATTGATCAATTAAATATTTTAAATGACTGAAATGATCTTGTCTCATTGTCATTCAGACACACCTGATTCTCTCCTCTATACCATGATTGGACTGTTGTAGAATGTCTCTCTCTTGCTGTAGAGCAGAAATCTCTGCCTGTAACACTTCCTTCTGTGCAGCAAACTCCTCCTGTGGGACACATAAAAAGAAAGGTCGACAAGGATAGATAGATTCATGGATGGAAGGAAAGATCCATGGATTAAGGGAGAAAAATAAGTAGATTGGTTGCTGGGTGAATGTTGATGTCTTTCTTTCCTTTGGGCGGCACAGATCTGCTGAGATCAGCAGAACCTAGTGCTGCCATAAGGGATTTGCAGATTTGTGTGTGCTTGTGAGTATGTGTGATAGAGCTGTGCAGTAATAGAAAGGGACATCACTGACACTTTGTCCTCATGTTAGATGGAAGTGTGTGTTAAGCAAACTGGAGCGAGAACCTGTATTTGCTGCATACTCCTGTGCATGTTTTCCAGTTCTTCTTTCACTCGTACACACTCCAGGCCATATGCTGACTGCCGCTCCACCTCTGCGCACTCCTTCTCTCTCTCTTTTGCCCTTTCCTCCTCCTCTTCTCTTTCTTTCTCCAGGGTTTGAATCACCCCCTGCAATTTCGCCATCTGCAAGCCAAGAAAACGCAGATCAGGAAACATCCGTAAGAACCATATGAGCATGTGGAAACCACTCAGGTGTGATATAAAAAGAAGAAAGAAAATCAGTTTCAGTCAGAACAGTGGTTCTCAACCTTTTTTGGGCCAGTGCCCCCTATCCAATATCCAGATCCCTCACCGCCTCCACCCCCAACTAATGCCATGTTATGAGCGAACAAGAACGAGTTGGAATTAACAGATGAAATAAGTACAAAATTGTAATTTATTAATACAATTAAGCTATACTCCACAATGATTAATCTCTTTTTCTCTAGTTAATTAATTTCTTCTTCTGCATGGCCTCACTGAACTCCTTCCAAGCTTGAGTTTTTGCCTCCACAACCACCTGGGCTGCTACTCGCCAGCTGCCGAGTCTGTTGGGTCTGCCAAGTCTGTTGAGCTTCTTCTCCCACCACCGCCACCAGGTGGTGATCAGTTGACAGCTCCACCCCTCTCTTTACCCAATTTTCCAAGACATACGGCCACAGGTAAGATAAAATAATCACAAAGTCGATCATCGACCTGTGGCCTAGGGCGTCCTGGTGCCACGTGCACTGATGGACACTCTTATGCTTGAACATGGTGTTCATTATGGACAAACTGTAACTAGAACAGAAGTATCGGGTTCAGGTATCACTGTCGACGGAGTTCCCAGTCGAAGCAATTTCCAGCACCCCTCCCAGAGACCCCAAGAAGGCCATGTACCCTGCACTGCTGTTTGGCCCGTAGGCACACATGACAGTGAGAGACCTATCCCCCGACCCTCCAACAGATGAAGGCTGAGTTGGGGGGCTATAAGCAAACCCACACCAGCCCGTCACCTCTAACCATGGGCAACTCCAGAGTGGTGAAGAGTCCATCCTCTCTCAAGGAGTGTGGTTCCAGAGCCCAATCCATGCGTAGAGGTGATCCCGACTATCTCTAGTCGTAACCTCTCAACCTCAACGCACAATTTCAGGCTCCTTCCACGTCCCAAAACCTAGTTTCCGTGTTCAGGGATAGGGTTGTCGAGGCCCCCGCTTTCGACTGCTGCCTGATCTTCTCAGCACGGGCCCCTTACGGTTCCTTTTGTAGGTGGTGAGCCCACGGGAATGCGGCCCCACGTCGCTCCTTCGGGCTGGGCCCTGCTGGACCCTGAGGGGGGAGGCCTGGCCACCAGGCACTTGTATACGAGCCCCAACTCTGTTCCTAGCTCTAGAGTGGGGTCCCGGCTGCGCCATAACGGGTGACGTCATGGTCTGGCCCGTCGCCTAGGACCTGTTTGCCTTGGGAGACCCTACCAGGGGCATATATCCCCGGACAACATAGCTCCTAGGGTCGTTCGGGTACTCAAACCCCTCCACCACGTTAAGGTGGCAGTTCGAGTAGAGGATTGATTGATGTTATGATGTATTTTTATATCAAATAAATGCTGTTCTGTTGACCTCGAAAGGTTCCTGAAAACAATCACCTAATAATGATAATAAATTCTAATAAAATAAAATAAAAAATAATAATATAATAAAATAAGAGACTTCTTTCAAACATAAAACATGTATTGACCCCAAAAGTTTGAACAGTAGTGTACAAAACTAGTGTGTATTACAGTGAAAAAATCCTACAAACTTATATATGAATTGCAGTAGTAGTGTCTGAATGCTATTATGCCACTGTTTGTACTTTATCTCTGTTGTGTGGTAGAAAATGCAGGGCAAGCACATATTTCACTGTTCATTGTAAAAGCTACAGCGAAGAACCCTGATGGGTGTCACAAGAAAATTGAGACATTTGTGGGTAGCAGGGATTCTCAGTTAGTGGGTCATGTCCCATTCTTGTCCCCATAGGGTTGTGGATTGCAGGTCCAACAAAAGAGAACCGCCAGTTAAACAAGCAATGTTGAAGCGATTGAAACAGGAGGACATAAATTGTTTGAATCACAGCAATGAGAACTGTTAGTTAATTTCTAGTAAAACAATTGCTCATGAGGATAATTTACCATAACATTAATGTCAGCAATTCAGCATTACTGTCACACTGTGTGTTCTTCATTCTCAAAGTTTTGCTAAAGTGTCAGCATGTTGCACAGCGTGAATCAAGATTACCCGCTTTTCAGTCCTGTTAATTTGCTCACAAAGTTACCATTTGTGAAATTGCTTTCAGGATTCATAAATCACTTTGCAGGTGCTATTTAATCTGTATTGATGCCATTGAAGTCTATGGCAGCCCAAAGAACCATAAAAGGTTTGGCACACAATGTTCAAATTTGTGCTTATGTATCTTTTGAACCGTAAGTCCGGGCTAGAAACAAAATTATTTTCCCCCTGATGATTCAATTGCACCTCTTATCATATGGTATTCGAACATACTGTTTGTCCAATTTTCATGAAAATTTAACCAGATCATCTTCAGACCATGTCAACAAAAGCACATGGAATTCTAGTTGATTAGTCAAACTGTGTTTGAATAACTTGCAAATGAATTTTAGGAAGAGCACGCCAAAGTGAATGTGAGGCTATTTCTCTGAAACACTTAAACGTATTTAGACCAAACTTGGTTAAGACAGCCATGACCAGAGGGTACCTGCACAGTTTCGGCACTTGCCAATAGAGGGCTATAGGGTGCCACCCTCCCTGAACCGCACACACACAAAATAATAACAATAATAATATGAATTATTATTATTATTTTAAATTGATATTTCTTTGATATGAAAAACAATCATCTATGCAAAATTGATGCTTTCCCTATATGCCTCCTCTGCCTGTTCGCATGTCTCAAGTTCAACTCTGGGTAGGTCTGTGAAAGCAGTTTAACCAATTGCTGATTTAAACATTCAAGATATGACAAAAAATGTAGCCAATCAGTATACTCAAATATATTCCAAAGAGGGCGGTTATTTTATCGCCCCTAGCCAGTACAAAGGGCTGGATAAAGCAAACCAGCATCTCACTATTTAAGTTTTGATGGCTGACAATTGTAATTAAGGTAAAGACACAAGCATATTTCACTACGGCCAAGTGTGTACTCATGAAAGGAGTGTGTTTTGCAGGAGTTTGCAAGAGTCGGTTGTGTTTATATGGACATCAGATGCTCTACGCATAGACAAGAACACTCATTCAGACAGAGGACCTGTTCACTGATGCTGTTGCCTTCAGATCACTGAGTTTCCACACAATTAAAATGGCTTTAATTTTCATGCGTTTATTATTTTGATGTGCTTAATAATTCTGAACGGATCCGTGTTGTATCAATATGCAGTCAGGTCAAGGCTCCTTGTATATATATATTTTTTTGGCATCTCCAAGTGGTCCTGTTTGGTATCGCACATTAACATTGTTATTTACACCACTGGTTAGTAGATTAGTTTTAGTAGATCAATTTTTGGGTATACAAGCAAATTTGCAAAATTTAATAAACGCAAACTTAAGGACCGTGTTTACAGTTAGTAAAATGTCACAGTATGTCTGGGAAGATGTGGTGACATTAAAGGCACAATGGAACATTGATTTATTGAAACAAACTGTTTGAAACAAACAGTCAGGCATTCTAGCATTGGTTTTGTTGAGTCCATTGTGGGATATGAACCTAAAACCTTTTAGTAACCAACTTAGATCATTAGACTCTAGGATACCACTCCTACAATCCAGACATTTGACTGGATTGACAAATGGTTTCCTGAGAAACTTTGATGAGGCTTGCTTCTCTGTGACACAGCACTGAAACAAACAGTTGTTTGTTTCAAACAGTCCTGTTTTCCCAGGACATGTCCTGTTTTCACGTCCTGTCCTGGCTGTTTTTTATAAAGTGATGAAAATGTCCTGGTTTTCTAAAAACTGCTGGGAAAGATCAGCTCAACAGCAAAATATAGATGGGCAAACAAGGAGGATGAGGAAGAAAAACAGGATAAAGAGGAAGAAAGCTAAAGATATAACAATATTTTGTTTGTTCGTTTTTGTAAGTTTGTGAGAGCTATTTTTGTTCAATTTGGAGGTATTTCTTTTAGTTATTTATTATTTATATATGTATTTTTCTAATACAAAGGAGACATTATTTCTATCATTATTTCATTCATTATTTTTGAAACCTGTCATAATTAAACATTGAGTAACCTCTGAGAAGCCAAACTGAATTTGTGTCTTGTAATTTAATAAATTTCAATTTATACAGAGGAGGCATAGCCTACTTTGAATGTATTGAAATGAATAAGGCATCTTAGAGTAAACTTCAAGTATCATTTGAGTGTCTGTTTGCTGGGCCGAGTGTCCTGGTTTTTGGTAATCAAAATATGGTCACCCTACAACAGTCTCATTCCAGGTCACCCTACAACAGTCTCATTCCAAGCTATCACTTATCAAGTATACTACTTCGTTATCATAACCCAATTTCAAGCCTGTTGGCAGAGTAGATGAAGCATTAGATGAATCCCTCTGCCTTGGGCCCTACAAATGTTCTTTTTGTTTTCTCATTTATCACGGGCATGTGGAGTGCTCTGGGCCTCTTAGTCTGTCTCTGTGTATTTAAGCAGAAGGACTGAGCTTGAAATGTATATAGTTCAAGTTATTTGTGGTGACCTGATTCATTAGTAGGTCAGCAATGTTATGCAAACATATCTTTGACTGTTTTGGTTTTTGAGAGGATAAGAACAGGGTAATCTTTGTAATAATTTACCTCCGTTTTGGACAGCTGTAGTTGGTTGCTCAGCTCGTCCCTCTCCGCCTCTAAACTCTTTCTCTCTTCTTCTTCGGTTTGTATCTTCTCCTCAGCCTGCACTCAAACCAACATAATAAAAAAATAATTATCTCATTATTTCATATTTAACAAAAATATCAGATCATGCATCAGATCTTTCAAATACTGCTTTTAGTAGGAATCTGTTCTGTTTCAAAGGGGGCAAATAGTCCACATCTGTGTCTACATTAATTTGTTTCCTTCCCAAAAGTCCACTTACCATTTTAGTCATTTATATTTATGCATTTGGTAGAAGCGTTAATCCAAAATGACTTCCATTGCATTTAAGTTATATATTTTTCTCATCCCTGGGATTTGAACCCATGCACTTGGTGTTTCGCAACTTTCATCCACTTCTGTTTCGGCTAAATAAACACTTGTACACAATTAGCAACTTTATAGAAACACTTTCTTGTAACAAAATAATTATAATATAGAATGAATTAAATATTACATAAACATATTCCACTTTCCCTAACTCTTAAAGTTAGTTCTCCCGAAATGAACATTTATTTCATGTCATTCTAAACCTTATTTCTTCTGCGGAACGGATAAGGAGATGAATAAATCTTCCATAAAACAAAAGACAGCTTAAATTTCATGATAACTCAGGATATAGTGCATGAGTTGTATGAATTTTTGCCATTTTTATTGTGCAAATTGTTTTTTTTTTTGTTTTGTTTTTTGGAGCTTGAAAGCCCATGGTTCTCATTCACTTTAATTACATGAAACAAAATTGGTTGTTTCATGGAAGAAAGAAAGTCAAGTGGGAATGATGTGATGAAATCATGGTGAAATAAATGATGAAAGAAGTTTTATTTACGAGTCAACTAAACCTTTTAATATAAGTGTTTATTTTTTGTTTCTGTACCTTTCAGGGTTTTTATGCAACTGACTTGTTATGATATGATGGCTAATCTCTGTTCATAAGGGTGGGCCAAGTTTTTGAACAATGAATATGCGTCATATGTGCGAGGTTCTGATTTTGAAATGACCCATTTTTGCAGCTTAGTTTACACAATTGTAAATGGACTGGGTTTGGAGCTTTGCATTATGAATATGATGTATGTCTTTATACACAGCAACAGAAGAATTCCCTGTAACAGTAAACACAATGGTATAGATGAGTAAAAAGACTTATAATGTTGGTAAGACATTCTTACAAATCCTATAGTCAATATTTTAATCGCCTTTTTATTGGAAAAATGAATGTAAACACATTGTCCATTTAAACATTACCAAACAATATAAAATCAACATCAAATTGAGAATCAAATCAAGAGAGAAATCAAATCAGAAAGTCAGAATTGATAGCCAGCCGTTCACACTAGCAGCAACAGGAGCAAATGGGAATTATTCGCAAAGCTACTGCATCAAGATTTATGTCATGAAACTGAAACCGGTGGTTGTACCTGCTGTATCTTCTTCTTCTCTGCATCCAGCATCGCGTGCGCATGCCGCAGCTCACTGGCATGTTTGCGTATCACTTCTTCCAGTGCTTTCCGAAGCTGTTCTTTAAGCCTTACTTTCTCTTCTTCCATCTTCTGCTGAACCTGTTTCTTCTCTTCTTCCAGCTCCTGTCTGTCATTCTTTCTCTCAGTCTCCACCTCCTGCTGAAGGCGTCTGATCTCCTCAGTGTGAGCACGCTGCAGCTCCAGACGCATAGAGGATAGAGCATCTGCATGCTGAAACCCACACACAACGCTTAATGATATAAAACTGTAATCCTGTAGTTTCAAAAGAATGACAAAAAAGAGGTGTCAGTTTTGATGTTTTAAGATGTTCTAAGGGTTTGGCTGTTTCTATGCATACTAACTAATGCTTTAAAAGAACATTTTAAAGGGTGTTTGATGGAGAGCCTGTGGTGTAGTTTTCCAGTGTTTATACTGTTCTCATGTAATATTTTAAATATAAGGTAGGGTTCTCGGTTATATTTCCTGTAAGGAAAGGCCTGTAAGGTAGTGAAAAACTGAAGGGGGAGTGCTAATTTGAATTATTTATGGAAATGTTTGTAGAAGTCTATGATGGTTTTATCCATTCTATTTATTGTACTTCCTGATTTGTTTTAAGTATTGTTCTCTAAGGGTTAGTTAGCCATCCAAGGTGTATATGACTTTCTTTAGCCAAACACAGAGTTACATTAAAAATATATCAAAAAATATAAAAAGCTCTTCAAGCTTTATAATGGGAGCGAATAGAGTTTTTGAAGCTCCAAACATGCATCCATTTATCATAAAAGTAATCAACACGGCTCCAGGTGGTTAATAAAGGCCTTCTGAAACGAAAAGCGATATGTTTTTGTACGAAGAATATCCATATTTATAATCTCATAAACTATAATCACTGGTTTCTAGTAACGTCTGTACACGAGTCAAGTACCGGCCGAAGAGTGACCTCTGACGTTTTTCTTTAAAAATTCTCGTTTTAGACTTCTAATTTGTGACCGGTGTTTTGTTTTGCTCTATCCTATGCGCTTCCACATTCGTCAATACGTCATGTGTCGGGTCAGAGGTCAATCTTCTGCCGGAACTAAACTCGAGATTTTTCTATTACAGAAAATTATTTTTAACAGTTTTAGTTTAGTTAACATTATCAACATGCTGTCACGCCCCCAAACTCAAAGAAAATCCTGAGTTTCCCCACTTACAATTATGACACTTGGTGCCGTTCATGTGCAATCAACTCATAAATGCAATCTTTCCAATATGACTTGAACGCAACATTGAAAGCGTGTGGGCATGGCTTGCCTGTTTCAGCATGCGGGCGTGGTCATTAGATCGGCCACTGTTCTGAAGCTCCAGCTCTTTGTTTCGAATCTTGAGACGACTGAGTTGAGACCTCATCTCTTCCACTTCAGCAGAGACCCTCACCTGAGATGAACTCTGACTCATTAACTCCTCTGCAGAAATGAGAAAAATGATGATTAGATCAACGGAAGCAGAACAATCAGTGAACAAGAATGTAATCACAGCAGCAGTCATATGACAAGACGATAATTTCAACAGAGATGAAGAAAAAAAAAATCAACAATAGAACAATTCACATCAAAGGCCCCGTCAAAGGCCCCTGCAGACAAAAGTGGCCCAAAACCGATTTTTTTGGGGTCAAGTGACCAGGTCAGACTTCTTCAGAGATAGTGTGAACACTCAAATCTGGCCCAGATCTGAT
>JAOTRC010000012.1:14856635-14870985 GCA_027497675.1 Cyprinella lutrensis
AGTCCGGAGGAGTTGCGCTCGCCTTGTGTACTCTCTGTCTGCCCTGTATTCCTGCGGCAGCGGGTGATCTTCTTCAGGCATCATCTCCCTGTGACTTTGTGGACACTTGCAAGGACGGAGTTGCTGCTTGGTGAATTATCTGATCCTCGAGTTATTTCCAAGACAGAAGTCTTCTATGTTTGCTGTCCTCAGTTTTTCCAGTGCTGTGTCTTTGATCGACAGACTGCCTGTGTTTCTTTATTAAAGACTATTGCAAGAACCTGCCTTTGCACTTGGATCCTCTCTTTTGCACTAACAGGCAACCTATGTAGCAGTGATCCACCTCTCAAATTTAATCAAAAATATCTTAATTTGTGTTCCGAAGATTAACAAAGGTCTTACGGAGTTGGTACAGCATGGGGTTGAGTAATTAATGACATAATTTTCATTTTTGGGTGAACTAACCGTTTAAAATAAATAAAAGTACTGTACTGTGTTAGATTATACTGGGAAGGGTCATAGCACTTGTCTTGCATATTGTTGTCCTATTGTTAGTTTCACTGCTTCTATTGTTCTCATTTTTTAATCGCTTTGGATAAAAAGCATCTGCTAAATGAATAAATGTAAATGTAGATCTGAGAAATTTCTTGTCACTGAATAAATATTTTGCTTAGAAACAAACCAAGCTACTGTTATTTTGAAAGTGTCTAGAAAGAATGTCCAACTGTAATGAGACAAGTCATTTTATGCAAGTTACAACAACTATTTATTTACTATAACATTAACCTTTATTTTTACAGAGACAAAAATTTTGATGAGTTTTCCAAACATCTGAAGGGGATGGTTAACCTGTATAAGCTCCCTGGAGACAAGTGTGTTCTCTTTTTTTTTTTAATTAGATCATTAAACACTTGCAGTTCCTGTTTCTATTTGCATTTTAATACTTTTTTTCTCATTTGATTCCACAGCAAACTAAAGACAAAGATGTATTTGGCGCTTCAGTCCCTGGAGTTAGACCTCACCAAGATGATGCACATGTTCAGGCACATTTATTTCCTATTTGTCAAGAAAACTGTTTCCCCAGTATCGTACACTAGCAAAAAGTACAATGGACATGGTACAATTGTAATACTATATTGTGATATTATTTTATTATTCTTTAAAGTAACTTGCAGTACTATGTTAATACAATGATGCTGCTTTCACTATGCTTCTCAGTGGGGAGGATCACTCCTACGGGGGTGGGGGGGAGTCTTTAGCAATGATTTGGTCGCCTCTGTAATATGTTTTTTAAGACTCTATAAAAACTGTTGGGATTATGGCATGGTTGTGTACCTGTATTTAAAAGGCAAAGCATCTGCACAACTCCCAATTTAATCTCATCTTTCCAATTTACTCCTTTTAGCTTTTGGAGAAGTCGGAACAGAGAGGTTCACTTATGACCTGCTTTTGATCAAGTGAATAAAAATTCTAGCAGTCAGTTTCACCATTGGTGTTTTTAAATAGCATTATTTTCAGGCACTGGTTCTGTATCCCTGTCAGTTCACATTCAGTACCATAGTGTACATAAGAAAAATACTATTTTTTTGTCTTGAAAGGTTATAATTACTGAAAAAAAATTATACCATAGGATTGCCACTAATGCCAACACTGTGGAGACCATTCTTCATGGCAGCGTGGGTCTGTTGACGGCGAGGAGCGGCGGTACTCTAGTATCTCTACAGTGTTACGTTTCTCCAAATGATATCTTTGAAGAGGGAACAGGAGCCCAACTGAGCTTCACTGATGGCAATAGTGAGATAATCATGTTTTATAAATCATAAGAAAATTGTTGAGTGTTCATTTACTTCAAGGTCATTGATTATTTTCTCTTCTTGTATTCTGCAGTTCCCCGCAATTTAGGTGTGAGCGTGTCAGTGACTGTTGAGGGCACAGCATCGGTTTACAAGCTTCCCATTGCTCCGCTTATCACAGGATCCCATCCAGTCGACAACAAAGGGTTAGATATTTGGGGAATTAAAGTACAACAATGCAATCAACATCAGTGGTGCACATTTCTGGTGTAACTACCATGGTGTAATCTTGTGTGATGACTTCCATGCAGGGTTCTCATTCTTCTTGTTTTTTTGTTTTTTCCTAGGACTCCATCATTTTCTTCCGTAACAAACTCCAACTGTGTAGATTTACCGGCGTGTTTCTTCCTGAAGATGAATTGCTTGATGCCATTCTCTGCATTATATATTAAAAAAATGGGCAGTTCTACAGGTATGAATATAATATCATCTGGATGATTAGCTGTATGATTGATTCAAAAGTTATTTGTTTTGAAACAAAACATGGATGAGTGTTATTGATTTCTGCATTAATGTAATTATAATGCTTCTGGCATTAACTGGTTAATCCAAAAAATTGTATTAAAATAAGAGTTAATAATTTTATAATTGCTTGTGGTTCTGTAAGACTGCTGCATGAACATTGCTCTAATTACAAATTTTTATTTAACTCTTTTTAGGTATCCCTGTTTTTGAGACTGCGCCCACCTTGTCCCCACTATATGATCTCATCATTAAGAGCCAACTGCATGAGGATGGAGGGGCCAGTCCTCCTCCTTTATCCCAACCAATGCGTTTTTATGCAGTGAGTATTAGACACCAGAGTATTAGGGGTTTTGGTTTGTAAAGTTATTGTTTGTTAATTCATATTAGGTCATTTTATATCTAACAGTGTCTGGGTTTACACAATATACTGTATTTAGACCTGGGGTCTTATATATATATAAAGCTGCTTGGATTACAATTTTTGCTTTAATTGTGTCAAAATCCTACGAATTATGTAACCTTACTTATGTAACATTTATTCATCATATCATACAATGTTTTAAACATTTAAATACACATATCAAATAGTGGAAAATCTGTATATAGTTGTGATTTAGTTGATCGCAGACTACCTTTGACAAAGCTGATTTCTCAGATATGCAAAAGAAACTATAAGACAGACACAGATGTCACGTTTAGTAGTGTGTTGCAGTGTGTGTTTGAAAACAAATAAATAAATTCGCTGTCACGCATGAATGACGCATGACGTCAGACTCGACACTTCACTGCCACGTGTAATTTTCGTGACGTCTGCGTCTTAAATTGAACGGATTAAATAGCAGAAATAAAAAAAATAAATAAAAAACATTGAGTGAGATGTTCATTGAGACAAGTGCATGTTGCAAAGTTATATTGAAGAGCCGATTGGAACGCCATACAATAACAGAAAACATGAGCAGGTTAAGATAATAACATGAGCAGGCAGACAGACAGTGACCATATTATGTACAATAGAAAACAATTGTAAGGTATGCATGTATCTGAAATTTAAAGTACACAATTAGTTAACATAGCGCAGTGTAAATAAATTAGTCATGAGAACAGTTCTTAAAAACGCCAGGAGCGTAATAAGGCACTAAGAATCTATTTCGCGCTGAAGCTCTGAGCCCTCTGTGTTTTTTATAGTTTGCCGAGAGTTTAAGAATGTTCAACTTTGGGTAAAATGCAGCGCTCATCACTGTAATTTTTTACACAGCTGTCCAATCACAGTGAAGGAGTAACAGGACAAATACCACACCGACTAACCGTCACATTCTGCTTGTCAACGGATTGACAAAAAGCATAATAACAGAATTAAATTATTTAAAACAAGAGCCAGAGCAAATAGTTTACATTGAATTGACATTTTATATGCAAAAAACACAGAAACAAACTGTGTGAAATTAGATATTACTAACACTTCCATGGATATTCTGTATCATAGAAAGCAAAACGTCTCAACTGAAAAAATGTTGTATTTTGAACACAATCTAACAGGACATAACAGGGGGGAAAGTATATCCCTGTATAGTATGAAGTATATCATCATTATGATTTTCATCCGATTCTCTAAATGGTTTGTCTTTTATCCAACTAGTCTTTACCAGGCCAGCAGCATTGTTATTTCCTAAATGGTGATGCCCCAGTACAGGATGGGAGGTGTCTTCAAGGAGCTTTGGTTTCCAAGATTCCCTTCAGACATCCTGCTCAGGTGCCTGCTCTCCTCGACATTATAAGACACCAGGCTGCTTACAATACGCTTATTGGCAGCTGCGTCAAAAAGACTTACATCAAGGAAGGTGGGTGTGTTGTTTTTCATAAAAATTATGGCTGCAAGAGTTAGTAGATAACTCTTAGTAGAGTTAGTAAGTTATTGGGGTAAACAAAGTAATATATAATTCATTTTAAATCATGTCCGCTCTCATGAGATGAAGACAATTTGAAAATGAACTCAGGTCAGTTAACAGTTTTCATCAGTGATCAGTTTTATTCTACATGAGTAAACGATGACTGCCATGTTAAGATCACATTACAAGCTGACTACTCACTTTATATAGAATACTATATATATGTATATATATTTTGTATATATATATGTCTTTCTAGAGGTAGTAATGTGATTTGATCACATGCATTTATGTTTTTCAATCAAATGTGAAGATGTAATACAATGAATACATGTTTTTATTATCTCTTCATGTGCATTATATACATCATGCAAGTATTGTATATTAGGAAATACCTGTCAAAGTCCAAATTTGACATTTTAATTTGCTTTGGTGTACTTATTGTAGAAATTACAATAGCTAGGGTAATAACTAGATACTTATCTTGAACCTACCCCTAAACGTAACCTTAACCCTAAACTTAATCTTATTTTACCCAGTACTTTCTTAGTCATTGTAAGTACATATAAGTGCATGTACTGTAAAATAAAGTGCAAACCAAATAATTTCATATTTTAATAGACACTCCTGGACTGCTGCAGTTTGAAGTGTGTCCACTAACAGACTCAAGTTTTAGTGTGTCCTTTCAACACCCTGTAAATGAATCACTTGTATGTGGTAAGGAAAAATGTTTACTTCTCACAATTTACATTTAAGTTATCACTGTTGCCTCTTCTGAAGTCTGATTCAGTCTGTTTTTGCTCTCAGTGGTGATGGAGGTGATTGATTCGATGCAGGTATCCTGTAAACTCTATAAGGGTTTATCTGATGCTTTGATCTGCACTGATGACTTCATTACCAAAGTAGTCCAGAGGTAGGTTTAACAGATGGCATTGAACTTGTGCTTGCCCAAATAATTTTTTTTTGCGTTTGTGCTCCTCATACATTACTATAATATATCAGTTTAAGCATCCATAGTGGTAAGAAAACGGTTGTTTATGTAAATATATAAATTATTAAAATTGAGAAATTGAAATTAGAACCTAATTTTGTGATGTGAGATTGAAATTTGAGATTGAAGATTACAAGTTTGCACTGCCCAAGTTTAAAATCTAGTAATAATTCAGCACCCTTTTTTGCCCATACTTTCAAATAAGACCTTGGAATAATGTCCTCTGTGAAACCTTAAAGAGAGGAAATGCATTTAAAAAAAAACACACAGAATTGAAATTGCAGACCTCGGACATCGGATTACTCTATTTGCGGATGACATAATTAAATATATAATGAAACTTAAAGGGATAGTACAAAAAGTATTCTTGCCGCTTGATTAACACAATTGTATTGATTGTTTTTTTTATATATATAACCTAACATTTTACAGTTTTAAAAATGTTTTTATTTTAGGCTATATTTATTTTTTATATGTGAAGTCTTTTTTGCTTATTATATTATACTTATATATTATACTGATTCCTCCCAAAAAAATGACTTATTAAAACACAATGGTATCATGTGCATCCCACACCTGAACCGCTGGCCTGGTTGAATCAGCAAAGTTGTGATGTTGTTTCCCAGAGAGAGAAAAACAATGTGGTGTGGGAGGAAAAGGAGCATGTGAGATGAGAGATGGCGTATTTTCCCCAGGTTTAATAGAATTACTTAAACGTGCAATGTGTAATATTTCTGAGTATCTATTGACAGAAATGTAAAATAAGATCCATAACTATGTTTTCATTGGTGTATAAAGAACTTACTTAATAAACCGTAATGTTTTTATTACCTTAGAACGAGACATTTATACCTACATAACCGCGGACACTCCCTTCTATGGAGGTTGACATATTGTGACGTCATGTTTCTATCGTAGCCGGCAGTGAACACACAGAGCACATTTCATTCATATCTTGAAAGAGAAGCAGCAGAAACCTAGAAGCTAGCCATAGACACTCTGAGTAGTGACTTTTCCCTTGTCAGTGGTGCAAAATATGTAGGCTAGTTGGAATGTTTCTTGTAACTTAGTTCAACTCCATTGCTGTGTTATGGCTTTGGCAATCAGCTGATTAGTACTATTGAACGTAAAACAGTAACGTTACTGGAGTCACCAACCCGTCGATCGCGGTCGACAAGTACCGCAAGACGACGTAAAGTAGCCTACTGTAATCTGATTAAACTTGCTGTGTTTTATCGAGTTGATGTGTGGATGTTGACACGTTTGCTGCATGTATCGCCTCAGATCATTTGCGTTTGAATAGGACGCACTCTCCATGGGCGTGATCAAATTAAAAGATAATGAGCTGCAATAAGGAGACTGACATATCTCTCTTTTCATATAATTAAATACACAGAGATTATTTGTTTTTGTTATGAATTAGATCATTTAAAAGTGCACACACAAATGATCATAAAGATATATAGCTCATGTCTGCGAGAATAGTATTCACTGAGTTTTAAGTTTAGAGACGTGTTCCAAAAAAAAAAAGTTGACAGTGATGGAAAGCCAGCAAGCACACCCTGTTTATTTTCTTTATTTTACAAATATTATAAGACTTCAACTGTTTAATTGTTTCATATTTCTTTTTCATAAGTCTGTATGACTAAAAATGTATTTTGCTACTATGTTAAAAAAAAATCAAGCTTGTCGCGCCGGCGCGATAGCCGACCCCAGAGGTTTAATGACTGCGTACTCGGAATGTAGTGAAAATTGTGGTCTTAATAATGTGTCTTTAAATGTTACTGAGCCAAAAATACTTATCTTTTGGATCTATTTTTCCCTCCCTAGATGCATGTCCATTCCTGTGACTATGCGCGCCATCCGACGCAAGGCAGAGACCATTCAGGCAGACACTCCAGCATTGTCCCTTATAGCTGAAACTGTGGAAATTATGGTGAAGAAGAACTTGCCCCCAACTGGCAGCCCAGGTTACATGGGAATGGGGACAGGGCCAGATGGGAGCAACCCAATGGGTCTCCCTGGTTTAAGTAGTGGGACCAGCACTGCAGGAAGCAACAATGTAGGGGGAAGCAGTTCTTTCCAAGGCCCAATCACGTCACTTTTCACCATGAATCGTACTGGTCAGGGAGGCTCCTGTATGGACTCCATGGTACAGGTTGGAGGCCAGCAGCAAGCAACACAACAACAACAACAATCTCAGAGCCATGGTTCAGATGACTTTAACAAAGTCACTCAGAATCCTATCCTAACCAGTCTTCTTCAAATAACTGGCAGTGTTGGGTCCAGTCCTACTCCCCAGCCACCTCAGCCCCACCAGACCCCACCAACAACCACCTCACCAGCAAGCAACACCAAAAACCACCCAATGCTGATGAACCTACTGAAGGATAATCCCTCACAAGATTTTGCTGCATTGTACAGCAGTAGCCCTCTAGAAAGACAGAACTCATCTGGGTCCCCGCGGACAGAGAGTCAAGGACAGTCTTGCCCTGGCACCAAGGGCAAGAAAAAGCGTCCAAGAGGCTCTGATAAAGGAGTAATGGGTGCAAGTGGCGGAATGAGCATGAAACAACAATTCCAGCAGCAAGTGGGAGGCATGACCCAACAGCATCATCACACACACCACTCTGAAGATGATTTCCACCGAGAGCTTTTCTCTATGGACGTTGATGCCTCCCAGAACCCTATTTTTGATGTTAGTCTTCCAGGTGATGGACTTGACACTCCTCATAGTATCACTCCAGCTCCAAGTCAGTGTGGAACACCTCCTTCAGGTCCTGGAATGCCATACCACCAACACTGTCATGTCCAACCCCAGACACAAGTCCAGTCTCAGCCACATGGATCTATACCCCGTATGGTTCGCCTCTCTAGCTCTGACAGTATTGGGCCTGATATCAATGACATTCTGTCTGATATTCCTGATCAGGCCAACAAAGGAGGCAATAGCAGTCATGGCCAGCACCTCATGGCTGGTGAAGAAGGAGGTTCCTTGGGAACTCCACTCCGGGATTCTTCCAGTTCAGGGCAAGGTAGCGCAGTGTTTGAGGCAGACCTGTTTAATGCAAACAGCAATGAAAATCCCTTTACGGATGCAGCAGACTTGATTGCAGAAGCTGCTACTGCAGCAACGCCCAATAGCGATTCTTCCTCAACTAATTTCTTCCCAGACACAGACTTCAACCCAGAGCTTTTACCTGGACAGGGAAGCTTTTCACAGACATACTTTGAAGACACCTCCCCCAGCCCTGACCCAGATCTTGAACTGGTTAAAAGTTTTAGTGGAGGAAGTCAGCAGAACACTCCTACAGGCACACCTCAGAATCCTGCCTCACATGGCCAAAATACTCCAGAGGCTCTATTGAAAGACCCTTTTGAAATGGGTATTTTTGGTGGGAATGGTGCTGGAGGAAAGCCAATACTGGGTGCAGCATCAGATATGGCAGACTCACACCTTTCTCAAACTAGTGGGGGCCAAAGTCCTATCATGATGGGGATTGTGGTAGCTGGTAATGATTTTAAAAGTGATGATACAAAGGTTAAACAACAGCAGACAAGGGCAAAGGAAGATCATGGACTAGGAAATTCTGGAACAGGAATGGGGAGTGTATGCTCTTCTGAAATGAAGCCGGTAAAACGCAGTCGCACTCCTTCAAGTGAGGGCAAATCAAAAGACAAATCATCAAAACGCAAGAAGCTGGATACAGATGGCAAGTCACCTTCACACAGCTCAGGGGGTCGACCTTACACTCCTCCTTGTGGGAGTGCCACTTCCGGAGTAAGTGCAGGTGGATCAAAATCCCCAGGGAGCTCAGGCAGGTCTCAGACCCCACCAGGAGGTGCTACTCCACCAATCCCCAAAATCACTATACAAATACCCAGGACTTTAACTGGAGGAAAAACATCATCTCATGGAGGCTACACATCAAGTAGCTCAACAAGCGGAAGCACTGGTAGTACAAGTGGCACAAGTAATAGCAAAAGTCACCATTCCTACTCTTCCTCTTCTTCAGGGAAGATTAAAAGTAGTAAACTTGAAGGCTCTGTTGGGCAAGGCAATATTTCAAAACCATCAAGCATTGTAGGTGTTGGAAGTAGTATGCCTTCTCAATCCAAAGGATCTTCTATGGGAATGGGTGCAGGTAAGCAATCCACCTCACCCATAACAAAGCATGGTTTGTCAGGCTCATTCAGTGGTGGCGGCAGTGGAACAGGAAGTGGAAACAAAAATAAGCCCCAAGGTGGTAAGCCTCCTGGCTCACTCATGAACCCTAACATCAAGCCCAACATATCACCCTCACACTCTCGTTCTGGAAGTTCGGACAAGCTGTCCTCTCCAATGAAACTTCAAGGCCAGGTGCCTGGAACCCCACCCTCATCTAAGGCTAAATCCCCAATTGGCTTGGGCAGTGGAGGATCAGGAGGGTCCAAGTCCTCTTCAGGTTGTGGAATGGGTACCCAAAAACTCAGTAGCTCATCCACAAGCACTTCTACATCTTCTACTTCCTCCATAAGTTCCTCATCATCATCTGGGTCCATGCCCTTTTCTTCAAGTGGTCAGTCACAATATGGGAACAGTGGTGGGAGTTGCAGTGGTGGTGGGAGTGGAAACAACCCTAATTCAAAGGGAAAGTCGCCAAGCCGAAACAAAAAGCCATCTCTAACCGCAGTTATTGACAAACTGAAGAGTGTGGGTAGTGGGGGCATTGGTGGGGATGAGGGTGAGGGCTGTGGTGGCACTCCAGGTGGGGTAGTACCACAAAATGCTGGTCCTACATCCTCCAAGCATGGTATGTCCTCCCAGGGAGGTGAGTTTCCTAGCAAGCGTGACAAGATAGACAAAGAAGGAAAATCCAAGGGGTCTGGATCAGGGAGCAATTCTGGTGACAAGAAGATGGTTGATTCCAAAAGCAGTGCAGTGACTGGCACTGGTGTGGCAAAGATTATCATTAGCAAGCCAGAAGGCGGCTCTCCAAGCATTAAAGCTAAAGTAACTCTTCAGAAACCTGGAGAAATGTCTGGAGATTGTGCCATGCGTTCCCAGCACTCAGGCCACAAAGCATCACCCCTTTTTAGTGGCTCTACACCAAAACATGACCGCAGCTCCCCTAGCCACAGCCGTTCCCCTGGGTACACGCCTATAAATCCAGACAGTGAGAGCGAGTCTGGTAGCAGTTCAGTTGCTGAAAAGTCTCATCAGAACAGTCCTAGCTCTGATGATGACCAAACTATGAGACCACATCAACCCATTCAAGACTATATGAGTTCCATATCCATTAACCAGAGTGAAAAACACAAGAAACATAAAAAAGATAAGAAGAAGCAGAAAGAGCGGGATAGGGACAGAGATCGAGAAAAAGAAAAGAAGAAGTCAACAATGTCTTGTGGGCCACCCTCTCACACAGCGAAGACAGATGGCTGGTCCAGATCCCCTATATCTTCAGAGACTTCAATGTTGTTGCTTAGCTCTGAGCGCTCCTCACGTCCAAGTCCTGTGTTTATGCATACAGAGGATGATGACCTCATGGACTCGGCTTTAACCGGCAATCTAGAACCTTTCAAATAAACAATATGACTTTAGTAGAGGCAAATTATGTAGCTGACTTCTACTATAAAATTCCTTTTTATTACAATTTGAGATTTTTTTTTTTTACAAGAATTGTGATAATTGGACTGTCACCGTTTTTAACGTGGGCTTAATTCCTGCAAATCGTATATATATTGCAAAGAGGGCGTGTTCTGGTATTTTGATGAAAATATCTTCAGGTTCTCCATTTTTATTTGGGGTAAAAAAATAAATTCATCCATTTTAAAATTATTTGACAATATATATAATATTTTATAACACTTTAAATAGATATTTAGTAGCTATGTATGTTTTGTTTTCCTTTTCTAATTGTATGCCTCAGCTTTATTTAGCATTTTTCCAAAAAAGTATTGCAAAATACACTGTGAAATCAATCTTGTCATGTATTGAGTTATTTAGCTTGCTTAACTGGACATTATCTAAAACATGAATTATTAAATCATCATTCTTTGATTTTAGTCTTTTAATCTTAGAGAATTTGTAATTTTTTTAATTTCACATCATTTTACATTTTATATTTCTACCATTACTTTATCATACGTTTATTTTGGTAAATAGGTGAAGATGTGTGTAACATTAACTCATTTAATTGCCTGTCTTTTCTGTAAAATGAAGTTTTACAAGACTGAAATAAATGGCAATGGCAAGGTTTTTTTTTTTTGTTTTTTTTTGTGGCTCTTTTGACATATTGCCTATTTGAGTCTGCAGCGTGATAATGGTAGGCATGGCTCAATACCACTTTTTCATCTCCAATACAGAGACTAATATTGCTACTTTAAAAGTGCATATAGTTCCTTCAACACTAGCGAAATTACACAATTAAAGCATGTTTTGCTAATGCCCTCATCCATCCCACATCCCCCAAGTCAAACATCATAAATACAGTTATTACACTGAATTGTTCTACTTTAGGCGTTGACTTGCCACCATCTGAACACGCCCCATAGAATTTGCTCACCATAAAAAAGCACCTGTTAAATGGACTGAATCATAACCTGCTATTGTGAATGCCCTGTTTCACTGCTATACGTCTTTTGGCAAGAAGACGAACTAGAAGCTGAGCTTGTGAGGCGAGCTTTTATATATTGGCGTCTCTGAAATAGTGCATGTTCCTAGTCACCCTTGTGTGCTTAAAGGTTCTCTAAGCGATCCTGGGTGTTGACGTTCGGAATATTTTCAAACAAATCGGAGGCTAGCTAGACCCTCCCTCCTCCGCATCTCATCTCCTCCCCCTCCCTTCCGTGCTTCCTGAAATAATTGTGAACGTCGGACTGGAAGCCCTTCTGCCGCCGGAGTTCTCGCCATCGTTCAAAAGCTTTGCTACCGATGTAAATTCGGAACTTCGCACGTTCTTTATCCGACTCCTTCTTCTTTTTAATTTGTTCTTCAGAACGACGTCTCTTTGGTCGTGTGTCGGCCATTTTTCAAACTTCCCTCTGATGCTTGTCTCTCCTTCACACACACACACACACCCTTCATGTGCACGCGCCCTAACCTCCCAGACCCACTCTCACCCACCCCACGTTTGATGTATGTGACAAAAAATGTTTTGGCCCCACATCGCTTAGAGAACCTTTAAAACAGTTCATTTCTCCTTTCTCCCATCACCATCAAGATTGTTCGTCGTCTCTCTCTTTTTCTTTTCTTTTTTTTATAATCACGCAGTTGCGTTGTGACCTGCCAATCATGTTCAGCTTGGACTATCGATCTTGATTGGCTAATTTTCTTAAAGGGGTTTTACGCTATTTTAATACTTTGAGTTATTTTAACCCTGTATTGTCACACCATTTTTAGTCGACGAAATACAATTAGAATTTATTTGACTAAATCTACAGTATTTTAGACATACAGACATTTAGACATAATGTTGTGTATTTGTCAATTCAGTTCAAAAATTGAAGTAACATTTTTGAAAAATGTAAACCTTATTGCAAAGTATTGTTGAATAATCCATTAACACTTCAGTGGCCGAATATGACCTGTGGGTCCAAATATGAGACCTTTGCTATCAGCATTTATGTTTTTTTTTTCACATAATATGCCACATCCACAATTTTAGTGAATGGCCATTATAAACAATCTGTTAAATTTCAGATATGTGCTCATGCTCACATTTACACAATACTTTCAGTATTTAAACATTCAGTATGCACTGAAGCAGGTGTGTCTTTCATTGGAGTCATACAGAATAAAATTCACTGGACAATGTCCAGCAAGCTGTTGAGTACATCAAGTGTAACATGCATACCACAACTAACCATCTGTTACACATGCACAAAACACACGCAGGGAGAAACAAACACACTCACATTCATGCCCCCATCTGCCATGCGGCTACACAGACATGAATCATGCAGTCTTGTACAAGCATGTACACACACACACACACAAATACACACACACACACACACACACAAACACACACACACACACACACCAGTGTTGTCACCAAACCAACATTATTGTTTCGATACCAAGTCAAGAATTGTGATTTACTTACTTTTGTGATTACTTTAAACTCTATCGTGTCAGTTATGGGTTAGTTAGCATGTGTTTGGGTGGGTTATGGGTTACTTTAAACTCTATCGTGTCAGTTATGGGTTAGTTAGCATGTGTTTGGGTGGGTTATAGATTACTTTAAACTCTATCATGTCAGTTATGGGTTAGTTAGCATGTGTTTGGGTGGGTTATGGGTTACTTTAAACTCTATTGGGTCAGTTATGGGTTAGTTAGCATGTGTTTGGGTGGGTTATAGATTACTTTAAACTCTATTGGGTCATTTATGGGTTAGTTAGCATGTGTTAGGGTGGGTTATAGATTACTTTAAAATCTATTGGGTCAGTTATGGGTTAGTTAGCATGTGTTTGGGTGGGTTATGGGTTACTTTAAACTCTTGGGTCAGTTATGGGTTAGTTAGCATGTGCTTGGGTGGGTTATAGATTACTTTAAACTCTATAGGGTCAGTTATGGGTTAGTTAGCATGTGTTTGGATGGGTTATAGATTACTTTAAATCCTATTGGGTCCATTATGGGTTAGTTAGCATGTGTTTGGGTAGGTTATAGATTACTTTAAACTCTATCAGGTCAGTTATGGGTTAGTTAGCATGTGTTTGGGTGGGTTATAGATTAAACTCTATCGGGTCCATTATGGGTTAGTTAGCATGTGATTGGGTGGGTTATAGATTACTTTAAACTCTATCGGGTCAGTTATGGGTTAGTTAGCATGTGTTTGCGTGGGTTATAGATCACTTTAAACTCTATTGGGTCAGTTAGAGGTTAGTTAGCATGTGTTTGGATGGGTTATAGATCACTTTAAACCCTATTGGGTCAGTTAGCATGTGTTTGGATGAGTAATGGATTACTTTAAACTCCATAGACCTTATTCAGAACAGCGCCATGACAGGTATGAAAGTGAGGTTGTGAGGGATAGACTTACCGTGTTTCCAATGGCATCCGCTGTAAAAAGCTGAATAAAGCGGCTAGTTTACATATAATTTTCCACAGTTTATATTGTCGGGAGTTTCTTGTCAACTGACATTTCTTGGAAATATATTTTTCCAGTGTTTCATGAGCAGAACAATCCGAA
>JAOTRC010000012.1:14986276-15000746 GCA_027497675.1 Cyprinella lutrensis
ATCGCTACTTTGCTACGCTAGGCTATGCTAACGTTACATTGCTGATTTGCACAATCAGTCCCACATTTCAAGATCACCCAAAATGTCCGGGATTCAGCTTTTGCTTTCTACAGTCGCCATTCATTATGTGTACATTATTTGACACTGACACGTACGTGATCAGCTTCTCAGATGATGCATTCAGCTTCAAACGGATCCCGACTGAGACGAAAACACGGGAATATTAGATCAACAACACATTCAGATTCACCGATTTAAATGAATTTATTCCGATTTAAACAACACCTTGTGCATGTAAACATAATGAATAGTGAAGGCAGAAAGCAAAAGCCCAATCCCAGGCATCTTGAAAGTTTCGAGAAGTTTGTGATCAACTGTTGCCTGGGGTGACACAGACGCCAGTTAAGGACGATGTAAGATGACGTAACCGAGTGGTGTCTCATTTCATAGGGGTATGTTTGCACTAGTGCTTACTACTCGGTTTCAAGGGACAAGGGCTAGGGGTAAGACGAAGGGGTAAGACAGAGAATTGGGATTCATTCTTAGTCTATGCATGCAGATATGCACGTTAAAAGTGCTAAGCGATGTCACGCATTTTTTAGGCCAAAACTTTTTTTTTGTCACAGCAAACATCTCCTCACTACCTGCTAACTGAATGCACTGTAAAAAAAAAACACAACCTCTGCAGACACCCCAGGCTCTACAAAAACAAACTGTGGCAAACCGCTCCACGAAACATAACAAACTTTCCAGCCAATAACCGACAAGAAGGACTTGGGGTGGTTTGGGGGGTTAGTGCACAGATGAGGAGGAGGGAGAGTCTAGCTAGCCTCTTTTGGGTTTTTTTTTTTAGCTCTAACGTTTTGTTTGACAATACTTTAAACATCAACAAGAAGTGACGTCACCCGACATCCCTTAGAGCACCTTTAATAAAAAGGATATTCACATTAAATTGTTTTAGGTGTCGGTTTGAGGTGTAATCACTTTGATTCTGACATCTGCATATTATATATATATATATATATATATATCCATACTAGGTTAGCACAGACCATTACACACATCATTTTAGCTTCTACCTGGGTAAATTATAACATGAGAGAATTGTGGAGATTGTATTTTATTTTAATTAACATCAAACCCATGGGAAGATGTGCATCAATGGAATGATTGATAGTAACAAATTATAATATACATTCTTTCAGATTGTAAATTAATCATTATTTTGACGTTATTTTTTTTTCCAGTATTGAACCAGTTTACAAACTGCAATGAGCAACTTATGTACATTTGCAACAACTTTGATTGCAACAACTCATTTAATGACACTATAGTTCAAAAGTTTGTGGATTTTTAAGATGTTTTTGAAAGAAGTCTCGTGTGCTCACCAATGCTGCATTTATTTGACCAAAAACACAATGAAAATAGAAATGTTGTGAAATCTTATTACAGTCCTTGTTTAAAATAATAATAATAATAATAATAATAATTCCAGTGATGCAAAGCGGAATTGTCAGCATCATTACTCAAAAAATCTAATAAGTTTCTATGCAAAGTGTTTTGACAAGCATGAACCGGAGATGTGAAGGCTTTTAGTATATTTTTATATAAACTAAAATCAAATTGTTCATTAACGAGCTGGTTATATATTAATGTCAAAAAGATTTTATACAGGATGCCTTATTCAAACCAGTTTTTACTTGCTATTTAAAGAGGAAAGGAGTATATGAAGGAATATATTCATGGGAATAAACAGTTCAACAACTGAAGAGCAACAACTATCCTTTTCTAACTATTAAAAAATTCAACACAATTGCACAGAGGGAAAAACATTATCTCCATATTTGATAAGCAAATGCTAAGTGTAGACCTGGTGGGAATTTTCACTTAATTTAAATGGTTTCAAAGGCCTGAAATGCTTTGCATGCCATTAAAAAACAGTAAATAAAGCACATTTCATATCACTGACATGTGCCCAAGCTTCTCATGCATATTTAAATTGAGATTTCAGACCATGTTTTGATAAACATACTGTGTATGCGAATGGAACAAATTATTTGATGCAGCAAATGTAAAAATGGTAGCTGCAAATTGTTAATTTGTATGATGTTACCTTAAGGATAAAATATAGCTGTAAGCAGCAATTATCGGGGGCCAAGCACAAAGAACAAGATAAGTCATGCCATCATGGTTGGGAGCGTCAGACCAACTGCAACAATGAGCAATTAAATACATTTTATGATTATTTTAGGTACATTAAATAAAAAAATCATAAATACGTCACGAGTAATATGATTTAATGATTTATCAATTTTGATCAATAGGACATGTGGTAAACGGAAAACAAAAAAAGGTTAAAAATACTTTAAAATTGACTGTACAGTATGCAAAAGGAAACCTGCAATTGTGCTATTGTTTGGTAAATGTGTTTAGGCTTTGGCATTTAATAAATATTGTTTGTATAAACACTACTATAAATTATAATAAGGAAGGACTGCTATTTTACATTATTTATTAAATAAATAAAATTTTATTAAATTAAATTTGACTTGTTTGAAAAGGGATTTGCAATTTCTCTGTAAATAACACTGAAATCAGTTAACATGTAAGTGGTGAACAGTGAAGTTAGGATACCTAAAGTACCAAACCTCCATAATTGGAATAAACTCTTGCCAGAAGCCAGATCCCTGTGGTTTGTAGAATGCAATGAGCTGTTAAGGTTTTGGAATCACATCAATAAGAAACTTATCTCTTCAGACAGATGACTAACTGTGATCAGTCAAAATTACCCATAATGCTACTCTTGACCAGTCATTTCTGGAGGGCAGGATGCCAGTAATGTCCTAATGCAGCAGTGCTCTCACCTCTGATATGTTGAAGAATGATTTGAGGTTGCTGATCAGTGCTGTAATGTCAGTCTCATTCAGATTGACCTGCGAGTTCACACCACCTACAGAGATTCCTCCATACCTGCATGCACACACGAACACATCAAATTATCCTTGCTTGAACACATTTTATTCTGCACATGCTGTGAAATGAGTGTGTGCCATTACCGTATTTTGCCTGATTTCTGGTAGTTCTTGAGCAGGAAGTCGGTTATGTTTCGAGCTGTGACGTTCTGAAGGGTGTCTGTGGTGTTCTGAGTTCTCTACACAAAACACACCAAATAAAACAATTACAAACCCACATACACTGTAAAAGTATTGTCCGGTAACATAAAATGTGCTTAATCTGACATCAGGGTTATTATGTTAAACAAAAACCATAAAAATTCATTCAAGTTATGTATGCAACCAATATTCCCTGAGAGGGGAACGAGACGCTGCATCCTAGCAATGGGGATGCTTTGGGGAACACCTTCAGCTTGACTGGGTCTGAAGCACGTGTGTGAGTAGTTCCATCTTGCGTCACCTATCATGACATGTACCGGAAGCTAGAAAGGGATGCAGGTATGGCAAAGGGATGCAACTTCTCATTCCCTTCTCATGGAACCATAGTAACAGGCATAACCTGAGATGTTCTCTTTGGAGGGTACTCGTGCCACATCCCAGCAGAAGCTTTAAAGAACGAAATGCCCTCTTCGCCATGCTGAAAAATGCCTGTCCTGGCGTAAAGTTGCCCCATCGCAATTCAAGAGGAAAGAACTTGGGACCCCAGGGTGACCGGAAGGTTTTTATACATTTTTTTTGTTTTATGCCTGGTTCAGATTACACGATTTTAGCCCGATTTTTGCACAATCCGTTTGACGTAGGGTGTCGTGGGGATTCGTAAACGACAACGGGCGTCAGGACGCAAGATTAGATCGTATCATCTCGTATAGTGTGTCATAGTGGGCGATAACCTACATCGCATCTGCGATGCTTCACGACATCACGACAAAAAGACTAGCATGTTTAATTTTTTTAATGGTCGTCCACGACGGTTCAGTCACATGTATGAGGTTGACCAACAGGAGCAGTTTTTTTTTTTTAAATAAGTTTTTCCATATACAACTTTCAAAAAAAGACAAAACAAAAGAGAGACGATGGTGCTAACCTTAAAACTAGAAGTAAAAATATAAAAGAAAACAATATTTTACCTCACATTCTCCTTGGAGGATTGACAGCCCATACTGTCCTCTTCCAGCAGGGTTCTCAAATCTCACGCAATGGCCGTGAGACACACGCAATTCAACCAGTTCACACACTCACACGCCACACCGTGTATTTCTCACGCTGAAAGGCAATGGCCTTTATGCATGGCTGCACTACTTCCTGAACTTAAACCAGCCCCTTGTTTCCTGTCTGCCATTATTGGCCAAACTTGATTAATTCAGGTGTGCCTGATTATTGTTGCCATGACTACTGAGGTCAGGCACACCTGAATTAATCAATTTGGCCAATGATGGCAGACAGGAAACAAGGAGCTGGCTGAAGTTCAGGAAGTAGTGCAGCTGGGCATAAAGCCAATTCCGAGCAATCCAGGAACTCACTAGCAAAGAGTTTTGCCTTGTCGATGACATCACACGTGCCGTTAAACACGGCGTGCAATGACTGGTCAGGAAGTAATGTGTAGTCCGACATATGTCTTGTCCACAACACGACAAGATTTTAGGAGCCAAAATTGCGTAATCTGACACAGTGACTATCGTAACAGACAAAAAAATTGTGTAATCTGAACCAGGCATAAATTAAATTAAACGTGTTGGTGTCCACATACTTTAGCTATGTATTGTATTGTTCTGTTTTGTATTGTACAGCATTATATATTCCTTACATACATATTTATAGTATTATAATATAGCTCTTATATATTTCATAAGATTATTTACGCTCATTTACATTTATTTTACACAATATTTCCTCAAAATATCTGTAAACATTGTGCATTAGCACTATAGACTATTTAGCATCTGTTGACAATTTGTAAAAAAGAATTCTAGAAGTGGCAAAAGTGGTGACATTATCAGATTCAGATCATTTCAAAACACTTTAATAATTTGTTTTAAGTAGTTTCATATGAATTTCAAAGAATTAAAAAAATATTTTGGATTGCTGAAGGCTTAAATTTAGATTTAAAACCAACAGAGGTGGAGGTGTAGAGAAACACACAGGTGAGTGGAATGAGGACACACACCATGAATTAACAAACAGATAAATTAGGCAAGACATATGTTACTGTATAATAATAAAAGCAGCAGGGGAGTAGAGATATAAGATGAATAGGAGCAGGGAGAGAACCTTCAGAGAGGCTTCAGCCATATGTTATCACACATCTTCCCACTCTCATCCCTCTCTCCTCTTTTTCTGCATCATCAACAGGTCGGAGAGATGAGGAGGACATATTGTCCTGACAGCGTGTGCCACGCGGCTTCAATCAGACATTATTACACCATTCATATTCATTCACTCTGACAGGACAGAGAGACAGAGAAAGAAAGAGAGAGAGAGCTGATGATGTACAGGCTAAGCCACAGCTCATTGCTTTCCAATTTGCATGCAAATGCTGAACTGAAGCTGAAAGGCGGCTGGGTGAAAAACAGCACTCATCTCCTCTCAAGGGCCGGGCCCTCACAACTCACAACGGCCTATCACAAATCACTCTACTGTCGATTGACAAGCCACAGACCTATCAAAGGGTCAATCTCCACCGGTAACTGGTACTGCTGGTCCTGCACAGAAGAGCTTTGATGACCTGAGAGAAAGAGAGAGAACCAATGAAAAATAGGTTTAATACATCAGGATGGTATGTAATAAACATAGTAGCCAGGAATAAACCACATCTCTTTACATTGGGATGTGAAGAACAGAGGACAATCTTTTTCAAATCGTCAGTTTATTGATATTCATATAAACTGTTAAAAAGGTTTTTCTGGTAGTTAATAGCATTTTTTTTACATAAAAACACTCATTTAACGGGGGACGTTGCAACTATTTCAACTTAATAAAACTGTTTTTTAGAAATCATTTGAATGAATTAATAACCTGTTCTGGAGAGAATGGTGACTTTCCCTGCTCCCCCCAGCGTTCACAGGTGGAAAACCAACCTTGCAACATGGAGACTAATGTCCCAGTAAGTTGGAAATAGAAGTCTCGTGAGAAGCGAGAATGAGCGAGAAACACAAACTGCTTAATGGCAATTCGACATAATTCTACGATACTGTGTATGATGTATTACCCACTCGGTAGACATAGCTCCACACAATAAAGTTGGCCGGCTCCGATAATAACAAATGCACATGAGCAGCGCTAGAAAGCGAGAGGAAGGCACCGCAAGTGAGTTTTTTTTATGACAGTGTTGTGAAATATACGCCACACAGCTGTAGGGGGCGCTGATGACAACACATGCGACAGCAAAAGTGAAAATCAGGGAAGAAGTGACTAGAGTTGCCAAGTGCCCCTTTAAAATGTATCCTTCCCATAATACAGATCCTTAGCATAATTTAAAACCACCATCTGAAGAGATAGCTCTTCATATCAGCATTCAGACTCTTTCTTTTGGTTTGATTGACCTTTCATAAAAAAACAAAAAAACAAATAAAAAAAAAAAAACAAGGAGCGCCTGATAAATGGAGGTGGACAGGAAGCTGAATGCAAGGCAGAGGAAGTGTCACATTTGATCCAATTCAGTCTGAGATATCAATGTCTAAGGAGCTGATGATTATATACAACCAGAGTTTACAGGGATCAAGCTACTGAAGTTTACATTATATAATGTGCCGAAATGAACATCAACCTGCATCTGACATCAAACTTGACAGAACCCTAACACACTCTTATTATAATCTAGTATGAGCAGGAGTTACCTGCATCCTTTTTTTTCTTCTAAAAATCATACATTTCAGTTGACAAATTGTAATTACATACGAAATCACAAAAAATACGTTTTATATTGAGATAGGGTTGCATAACCTGGTTAACGTAATAACTATCCAGTATCAGGGGTGTAAATCACCAAAATCTTGCTGTCTGATTGTTCTTACTAACCAGTGAGACCGTGCCATTTGTTGACGGCGAAGAGGCGGTTGGCAGTGACGGTGATGACCGCTGGGTTGGTCAGGCCTGACTGTGTGTTGGCGGCCACGTGGGTGACAGGCGAGTTGGACGGGAACTTGAGGACCATGATGACATCCTGCTGCATCTGCTCTGTGAACATCAGTGGGGTCTGCAGAAGGAGATACTGTTGAGTCCATTACCGCCATCATCAGCAGGGAGTGAGGGAGTGTAGAGGAAAAGAGAGTGATAGTGCGAAAGAGGAAGAGAGGAGAGGGAGAGAAGCAGGAAGAAAGGAAATTAGGCAGCGAAAGACAGAACGGTGTAAAAGAGCACAAAAGCTGAGATTGAGGACAGAGGTAATTAGGGTTATGCAACACAATATCATAACTGGATTGTTATTAAGGTTGGGAATTAAGATTCTGGGTCAGAACAGGTTTGGGATAAAATATTTTCAAGACTCAGTTCAGGAATGTCTGTATTTTTGTGCATGGAACAAAGCAAAATGAATTGCAAAAATTTGTTGAAATCAATGAGTATCTTATGACTTAACAATTTAGCAGGCTTATGAGGTTGTGTATGTAATGAGAATTATTTTCAATACATTGCTTTTCTTTCCCCCCCTAAAAGAGTAGTATTTTGCCACTGTGGGTACAAATGCAGATTTTGCTGCAAATGTATTTGCAGCTTTTCACAACAAAAAAAATTCTGATCATATCTATAGTATATGATTGCATCGGATTGACCTACAAGCTGATTATTACTCATATTAGTCATGTACTGCAATATCATTCCCGGTAAGCTTTATTTATTTATTTATTTGTTTGCTTGTTTATTTATTTATTTATTTTGACTAATGAAGTGCATGAACACTTCAAAATTGATTCTGAAATAAGTGAAAGTCCCCCTGTGTTGAAAATAATGTTTATATGTCTAAGTGGTACTCAATTACTGAGTATTATCTCTTTAAAACTGCAGGGATCTAAAGACAGTCTCAAAAACGTAGTTTGAAATCATTGGTTTTTCTTACATCACAAACTACCTTGTAAACAATCGCGCCAATGTGTGGGGGCGGGCTTTAGAATTTCATTAACTATGACCGATCTGAAGCAGGGAGTCTCAAGAGAAGCCAGGTTATCCCCATATATTTTTCTGTTGATATTAAAAATCTGGTACTTTTAGCAATATAGCGGGTGAAATATGTATAGACCATTTTGCAAGATGTAAACAACACTGGTCTAGAAACACTTTCTTGTTACAGTTTTTAACTGTTTTCTTTATTTCACATGTAAAGAAAAAATCTTAAAGATGTTTGTTTAACTTTTTGATTCAGTTTTATATGCTCTGTTGGTTGTTTATCCGAGCTTTTATGTAGTGTTGAAAAACTGAAACAGGAAGTGCTTCTGGACCAGTTTTGTTTACATCTTGCAAAATGGTCTATATCACCAGTGGTGTCTTCACCACTTCACTTGTCAACCTTTAAAGATTCACAAACACCAATTTCTTCACACTAACAGGTGTGGTTTAAAAACCGCCGTGCGAAGTTTCGGAAGAAGCAGCGCAGCTTGCAGAAAGAGCAGCTTCAGAGGATGAAGGATGCTGGGATGGAGAGCGCGCAGGAAGAAGAAAAAGAAGAAGCCCCGCCCATAGATTCTCAAGCCCCGCTCTCTCCTTCAGATGGGCGTGGCTCCACGTGTGCCCCTCCCTGTGAGCCGAGTGAGGAGGTCAATGTCACCTCACCGGAACAGTCAGGGGCGGAGTCAGGGGCGGAGGAGATGACTGACAGAGAGGACGAATCGCTGTCAATCAAAGATGAGACAAAAGAGGCGGGGCCTCCCCTAACAACAGACGACACTTCACCTTCTTGCAAACCAATCAGCCCTAAATTAGGTATGAAATAGCTATTCATGTATGATTTTCCTTTCACAATGCTTCAGAAAAAAAAAAAAACACTTTCAAAAAGATTAAAAATAATTAGGGGTTAGTTCAACCAAAAATTATTTTACCGTTATAATTTTTCAAATCACATCATTCCAAACTCCTGCGGGGAACACAAAAGGAGAAACACTGAACAAATGACAAGATAGAATTTACTCTACAGGTTAAAAATCTGGGCATGTTGATCATTATTTAGATGTAAATAAAATAAAATTGCAAGTTTTTGAAAGCGATACCATTATTGTCGCCATCTAAACAAAAAAAACCCCCGCGAATTTGTGAAAACAGTGACGTCATGCATATTACTATTGTTGTTTGTTTTGGGGTTTTTTTTTTACAAAGTGACGTCGCCAACTACTGGCCTGGCAGCATAATACAGTGTTTTTTAAATCATTTCGAGGATCATTTTGACAGTGTTATCGTCTTTATGCGAAAAACGCTTTCTGTTCATTGTATAAAGCAATCGTTTCTCTTTCCAAAACTTCGATTAAACTGCTTACTAACCCTTTATAACCTTTTTAGATCTATTAAGTTTTGGTTACCTGGTCTTTACTCTCAGGTTTCATAAAATATATTTTAATTTGTCTTTCGAAGTGGGTTTGGAACAACATGAGATTGAATAATTGATGAAAGAATATTAAATTTTAGGTGAATATTCCTTTATAGGAATCCTTTGTGCCAAAATTAAACCAAAGTCTTAAGGGACGAATTTTGCGCGCAATATTCGCTGACGTTTAACACCTCGTGACTAAACAATGGGTGTTTGGAGCTTCTGAAGTTACAGTAAAACACAACTTGGGGGCGCTCAAAAACAAAACGGTCTTGCCGAGCACACATACGTAACGGAGAAGAAGATATACACGTAGCGTCGCCGTCTACACCATAGATTTCTATTTAAAGGCTAGATATCTTGTCCATGCTGCTGGCCAATAGAGGTCGACGGCTGCACCTGGCGGCCATCTTGTCACAGGCAGTGTGTTAATGGTACATGTTCTATTTAAATGATCATAACTTGCTCAATTTTCTACCGTTTTTCAAATGGTTTGTTTTGTTATAAACGTCAGAGATGTAGTTATGATACTGCATAGTGCATACTTGTGAATAATAAGTGTATAAATAAATAATCATCCAGATAATTATAGCTACGTTAATAACGTTTGTAACAAACCATACCGTTTGTAAATCCGTCAATTTTTCAACGAGATAAGAGTATTTGTGTTCGTGCCGACCACTCATCTTACATCAGCTTGTCTGTGACAAGATGGCCGCCGGTGATGACGATGGAAACTCCGCCGCAACACATCTAGCCTTTATATACATATCTATGGTCTACACAGCCAGGAAGAAATAAGACGAGGAAGATGCGATGCAAGATGAATGTAGAGCTGCTGGTCTCGTTGGTGTTAGAACATAACACCAATGTTCGCCATCTAGTGTCAGGAAATGAATTTGCATGCTCACTCAACTCATCGTCAGTGAAAATCGCACAAAAAACGCTTGAAAAACGCTGCACTGATATTCGTCCCGATGTGTGCGGGCGTTTATATTTCGTTACATCAATGAGAGAATACATTTTTGGGTGAACATTATCTTTAAGAATGTCGAGTGCAAACAGAATTACATTGTCATCCCCTCTCCCCAGAAGATCCGCTTGGTTCCCCGGCTCTTCCCTCCTCCAGTGGCGGAGTGGCTCAGACTAATTCCTACGCCTCGTCTCCTCTCAGTCTCTTCCGCCTGCAGGAGCAGTTTCGCCAGCACATGGCCGCCACCAACAACATCATGCACTACCCCGCCTTCGACGTGTCCACGCCCTCCTCCTTACCCTACCTGGGCGTAAACATGAACATGGCGTCTCCGCTGGGATCGCTGCCTTGTCCGCCCTACTACCAGTCCCTGTCCCAGGCCCAGCAGATGTGGAGCGGGCCCCTGATGCAGGGCTCTGGCGCTCTCCCGGCCCTCAACAGCAAAACCACAAGCATCGAAAACCTGCGTCTGAGGGCGAAGCAACACGCTGCATCACTCGGCTTGGACACGCTTCCAAACTAACCTCTCCATGTCTTCTGTCCAGGATCTAAAGCCTGGTTTGCACGTGGTATTAAGATGTGTTTTGGTCGATCGGATTACATCTTTACGAGTTTACACCTGGTGTTTTAATCCGTCTCTATTGTCCACTTTTGACCACTTCCGTCCTGATTTCTTCAAGGGGAGGGTCTATACACTATCAGAAAAAAAGGTACGAAAGCTGTCACTGGGGCGGTACCTTTTCAAAAAGGTACACTTTTGTACCTAAAGGGTACATAATGGTACCATAATTGTACCAATATGTACCATGAAGGTACCAATATGCACCCTTTAGGTACAAAAGTGTACCATGAAGGTACCAATATGCACCCTTTAGGTACAAAAGTGTACCTTTTAAAAAAAAAAGGTACCGCCCCAGTGACCGCTTTCGTACCTTTTTACCATTTTTTATATAGCTTACCTTGGAAGTTAGCTGACTATATAAACAGCATATAGCAGTGCAGCTCACTAGGCTTTGGAAGAGAGTGTGTGTTTGATAGGGAGTGTGTAACTGATGGTCTCTGTGATTGAACATGAGTGTATTGTGTATGTGTGAGAACGCGAGTGGGATGTGGCGCATTGTCGAGGCCCAAGGGAATATTTAACATTTGTAAAACTCCCGAGATTATAGTTTATACTGACTCATAGCTACACACACACACACACACAACATAGTCTGCAAAAAGCAGATAAGTCCCCATCTCTGTGTGTGAGTGTACGTATATACATTTTCATACGTTTTTCTTCATGTGAGCACCCTGAAAAACTAGAGGTTTAATACATTTCAAGATAGTTTTAAAGTCGGCCAAGTAAATAGATTAGCATTAGCATATCTAGTTCAGAGGGGTAAGAAACACAAACACAAATATAAACACACACATTGAAGTTTATTGTACCTGGGAGTTTTTCTCTTTTTTTTTTTTTGGCCATGTTCACTAGCGTACTACATTTTGCGCAGCACACACTGTACTCTACATACTTCCGCACTGCAGTATTTTCAACATTTAAATGTACTAAACTAAATATAGCATCTCTTTCTGAAAAGCAGGTGATATGGCGTTCTGAATGTACCCTGTGTGTGTGTGTGTGTGTGTGTGTTAAGGCGGGCGCACAGCGAGCTCTGGTCTGATGATTGTGCTTCCTGTGAGCTCTGGGTCTGATTAAAGCTCATTATCCACGGTACCTCGCTCTCTCACTCTCACTTACTGACACAGCATCAAAGAGACACAACAGAGAGAGAGGGAAACGGGGAATAGATGGATGCAGATAAGGAGACCAAGAGGCATGGAAGGAGAAATGCAGTTTTATAGAGTGTGAGATAATGTATGGAAGTCAGAGCACTATTTGAAATTGCAGTTTGATTTTCTGTAACTCTGGCTCTTACACTGATTCTGCAGTGTCGACATTACCGTTGTTGTGTTGTTTAGGGCTGTAGTCAACCAAAGAAATCCTTAGTCAATCCTTAGCAACGATTAGTCCACCAAAAAAAAAAAAAAAAAAAAAAAACGCCTTTTGATGCTCGAAAAAAATAAAATATATATGTATATATATAACAAGACAATCATCATATTTTGGGGTGTAGCTCACATGGTTGATCTGCTGACACAATTGCTTTCGTGAGGGGAACACTACAGTTTATTAGCAAGTGTGTGTCCACTGTCCACAGTTTGCACTGTGTGTGTGTCTGTGTGTTTTCACTACTCACTGCTCCTAATATGTGTGCACTAACTTTGATTAAATGCGAAGGACAAATTCTAAATGGATTACCACATTTACCTTCTCATGTCTCCAGCGATTAATAACTGTCGGTGCAAATGCACCTTTATAGACACCTGGTTACAATTCACGAAAATTGAATCCAAATGAGCTGCAGTGCTTGTTCTTATGTGGCTTTCAACACCAAACTTTCAGCCCACTGAACTCTATTATGATGTAGAACTATAGACCTCTCAGCTCCTGAATGCTTGATTCGCTCCTCGAGCAGTCATACCCAAAGGAATTATTCCCGCAGAAAAAAGCCGAGACAGTTTTCCCCACTGAGTTAGCAGATCTGTGCTGTGCGCTTGTGAATCAAATAGCTATAGATTCCAGCGTTGCGCCTATCACACTCTGAACGGGGTATTAGACGCCCTTTGTGAGGCATAAATCATCCCACAATCTGCACCTTCTCCCCTCGGCTTCAGCTGGTATTGATTTGAATCGTCCAGTGACAAGCGCTCAATATCCACTCTGATCTCAGAACAGAGGTACCAATTCAGGCGGCTCCTCACAAAGGCTGTTGGTTTATTGTATTGTTCTGGCCTGGATGCCCTCAATGAAATATTGGAAGACATCCGCTTTCATTTGTGTTACTCTAGGCTGAGAGGTTACGGCGTTTACACACTAGAGAAACCTCTGATGAAGTTTTTGACGGATAAGAAAAAAGCCAGCGCGATGGAGTGCGCAAATTGGGTCTATCAAAGCACAAGTGGACTCGTCACTGTTTCCATTGCTTACAGAACACATTGAAGGATGGAGCCTCACTTTTAGAAATTCTTGTTGAAGTCTAGCTTGGGAAAACCCTGACAACTTCCGTCAAATTTAGATTTGCTCTGAAAGTTAGTCTGGAGCTCATTCAAGCTTCATTCCAATCCGTCAATATCGCGGCACCAATCAGAAACGTTGGGGCGGGCTTTACACGATGATGACAGTGTTGGGATTTTGAAGCAGATTTTGTATCCTACATTACAAAGATGGACGCCGGCATCGGCGTTTTAAGCGATTTGAACGTTTTCTTTCTGTTAAAAACCGAGCAAAGAACAACACTCAGAGATGTTTCTCCTCCGGCCGCCGCTCTGCATACGTCATCTGATTTGCTCAGTTATCGCTCTGATTGGTTTTAGGTCTACCCGCGACATCTGTTTGGTGACGCCCCTCTGGAAATTATTTGTCTATGGCGCTTTGCCAGACCATATCTCAGTTACAACTTAGAAAGGTCTGGTTTTAACCAGGTTTTCACTTCTGGAAATTCTTGTTGAAATCATCAGATTTGATTAGATTAGTTGTAAACCAGTGGAAGCCAACTTGCCTGACTTCACTTCCAACTAGCGGTGTAACAATATATCATGTGACAGTATATCGCAATACAAAAATGCAACAATATGTATCGTATCAAAATATTAGTCTCAGTACATGAAACTGCTATTTACTGTATAATGTTGGATATAATGCATAATTAATCAATGGGAGAATATTTGTGGGTCCTGATAATGCCAAATGTCCAATTTACCAGTAAAAAGTGGCCTGTAAATATGTGCAAGCATATTCGTCTAGAATAATTTTGTTTTCAGATTCAGAATCATGAATATGTTTGTTCTGGTGTCTCTTGTCCTGTGCTTTGGGTTTACAGTACCAAGTCCAAGCCTCCACTCTTAGAAGAAAAGGTTCCCTTTCGTAGTCACTCCGAGTTACGTCAAGGAGTGACGGAGAATGGGGGTTTCGCATAGAAAGCCAATCCT
>JAOTRC010000012.1:15071317-15082481 GCA_027497675.1 Cyprinella lutrensis
GGGGGGGTGTCCTGTGCTAATTAGCTCTAAATGTCCAAATGTTTTAGAACAACACAGCATAACCCTGTAGAGAACCATTGGTACAAAAGTGGAGTGTCTGATCAAGAAAATCCTAAAACACATCAAATGCGGACGGCGAATGTAAGGGGCACAGAGAGACACCCATCTGCTCCATGACCTCACCAGATCTCCCTGGCAGATGCAGAAAGGCCTGCCAAGCAATTAGTACCACTGGTTGACTTGTTTGGGGCAGTCTCCTAGGGGCAAATGCAGCTGGGGCCGTCTGTATGTGTGTGAAACACGGGTAAGACGGTGTGCCTTTTTGGCCTGCTGCCTCTCACGTTTCCATTGTGGGGCAGAAAAAGACTACAGGCTAAAACCATCTGTAACTGACATTCTAGCCCTCTTATCATTGACATGAAAGAGTAAAACATGCTAACTTCAGCCGAGACGGAAAGAAAAAATGTTGCGCTTTTTTTTTCTTTCCGCCTAAATGAGCCTGGAGGACAACGTAGTCGTGTTTTTATTCACCAAGGATGTCTATACACTTTAAGGCACAGGAATACTACATCTTTAAGGATATAACAGAAATGCATATAAGAACAAACAATTTCATAATCCGTCACATACCGGAAAGTCATGCATTTCCACGAGAGCAAGTGACAGTGGATTTGACAAAGCATGATGGGACTACAGGGAGATGAACGTTTTGGCACTTTGTGGACAGTATCTGCCACCCCAACATTTTCCCTGTTTAAATACGCCCTGAAATCTCTACTTTGTGGGAAACCCAAAAGAGCTTGTCTTAGATTTGAAGGTGCCCTTGAAGTTATCCGGATCAGTGTTTTTCTTTTTTCTTTGATCAGCCAACACTATCTGTCTCATTTTTTTAACTAGGTCAGATGACCTGGAAATCATGTTAGCCTCTTCAAGATGTAGAGACACAAGGAATGAGAAAGAGAGAGTCTTATCAGACACTGTCCAGTGTTGTAGAGAGGATCAGAGTGGAGTCATCAGATCAAAGAGGAGTGGCTCCACACTACCGAGCCTCTCTCATCTTCTCGTTCAGTCTGCTCACTAAGACCAAAGCTCTTTTGGTCTCCAGATAATACGGAATGTTTTCAAAAAAAAAAAAGAGATAAAGAGCCCAAAAGCATTTCTTCTTCTTGTGTTAGAGCTTATTTAAACACTTCTATTCAGATCTGCTAAGTGTACATTAGGTTCAAGAACACTTTTTGGCACTTAAAGCGTTAGAAGTAACAGAAATTTAACCACTTGCTGAGCTTTCAGTGAATTAAAGCCTTGCTAAGAATTAGAAGTGCATTTGACCTTTATAAACAATTCAAATGAAGGAAAGGATGGCAATAAAATTGTTTAAATATAGCCAATGCTTCGCCAAACAGATTAATGAAATTATAGTAATAGCCTTCAGACAGTAAAGACCATATTGAATTTAATTGTTTAACATTTGATTTGGTCAAAACACTTTTTTTAAAAGATAAGATAAACAAATCCATTAAAAACTGTAATTAAAAGATTAAGTGATTTCTTTGCTTAATTCTTGAAAAAGCAAGATTGCACTGCACTGAGGTAAAGTAATTTCAAATGATGTATAAGTGTGTTTACCCAGTTAACCTAATTGATTTTAGACACATTTAATTTCACTATTATTTAGAACTGAAATTAAGAGCACATTTTTAACAGGTTACAAAACTGATTTTAGACTGTCACATGATTTATGTATGTAGCATTCTACAATTCCAATTATTTAACTGCCAAGCTTGATTCTTTGCCATTAAGAACAAGGTCATATATGAAATAATGAACGATAAGGTGGACTGGAGAATCAATTACTTGTTGCACATTATTTTATTCCAACATAAAAGTTTATAAATATATATATAGGCCTAAGATAAACTTACATAAAAGAAATGGCCTACGTAAGTCGCTGTAGAAATATTAATCATCACCCCTGCCAGGCGTCCGATTTCGTGATATTGTTTCACTTGGTAAGGAGGAGAAATAATGTTTCTGTAATTAAATAAAAACGCCGTGAAGTTTCTTTAACGAAAGAACATTCGCTCAGCGTGAATCTAACAAACAGTGTTTTACTCAAGCGAAAAATAAAACACCCCGCGGGCTCGCAAGCTTAACAACAAACTCTTGACATTCGCTTCTCTCCCTGAAAAACACACTCAGTCGCGACGGATCGATAGTTTGAATGGCCTCATTTAGCGCAACGCATCCTACAGCACGCAGCGCTATATCTGCAGACTTCCTCGTAAGCCTGTCGTTAAGACAACTGTGATGAGAGCTGAACTCATACAACATGAAGTCAAGCTTGATAAGAGACTTCAATTACCACGCCAAACAATCTCTCCTCTCTAAATTATTCATCTTAACACGCTATGCTTTGGAAGAGATGCTGCTCAGATTCACTTAACTCCTGAGAACAGAGCATCGGTGGAGATAAAAAGATGGAAACAAAATAGTTATTTTTAAAGTTATTTAATGACAGGAATGTTATAGCCTATAGCAAGCGAACGGAAAACGCGGCAATGGAGGTAATTAAATGCTAAACGAATAGAGATAGGCTACTACGCACAATAAAAGAAAAAATAGACAATTTTTTTGCATCAAAAAATACAGAGAAAAACTAAATAGCCTAAAGAAATGTATTTCTTAAAAAAAGTTAATAAGCTACTACAAAGCTAACTGCAAGCCATATTTTTTTTTTCTATATTCTTTGGAATTTTCTTTTTTCCTCTCTTTTCTAAAAACGTGCTTTTATTTTCCTTATATCAAGTGCATGCATAAGTTAAATCGTGATATTCTGTAAATAACACATGTGCAGGTTGCTTAGTTTATAGCATCCGCACTGAATGGTTTCTATAAAACCCAATTCATAACAGCAGATCAATGTGATCTAATTACAATAACACTGAATAACCCGAACGACATATCAGTCAGCTATAAAGCGTTTTGTGTCATTAACTGATAGTCGTTAATTTTGAAATGAAAAAAAAAAAAAGAATTTTAAACAGAGTCTAAAACTCCCGCAAAATGTTGCAATAGCCTAAATATACAGGAGAATTAGACAAGTTAACCAATCTAGATCATTGTGATTTCGGCATTATTACAGTATTACAGAACCTACACCTCCACGACCATAAGCACACACATACACACACACACACACACACACACACACACACACACACACGCATCTGATCTTTCCGAGTATAGGGTGAAATGGCGGTGGACGAATGCAACAGCAGTGCGCGGTCAACAATACAGTGTTAAAACAATAACCCTCTCTCTCTCGCGCTATTTAACACATATCGTTTAGCAGGCAATTCTTAAAGACCAAAATTGAATTCAATATAATGAAAAATAAATAACAATAGCACCAAACAAGCAAACAAGCATTCAAAATGTAGCCTATTTTCAGCGAATATCAAATGTAGCTTCATAGTACGGTGAGATTACAATCACCAAACATGTAAAATCGTTGTAATATAGGTTTAAGTAAGTAAAGGGTGAAATGTGTGCTCTTAATGTTGTCTGTAGCCTAACCTGGAGGCGCCGTATCTCGAGCGCTGGATGTTCAGGAGGAGAGAGTCTCTCCAGTGCACCTAGGCTGTGATTGGCCAACAGCACTGACAGCTCCCCCGCTGATTGGCCAGGAACAGATGCCCGTCCCACTTTCACTCCAGCTAGAGGACCATTCATAAACTAAACAATTCCAACACTCACGGCTGAGTCTGGACAACTGCACACTGGCGCACAGTTTTCATGCGCAAACACAAGTGAAAAAGATGATGACATGACGCGCGGAGATTTATACTTCAACTGATAGGCTACTGGCAACAACTTAAACCTTAAAACCTTTTCAAGTTGAGTTGGGAAAAAGTCGCACTGCGTTGCATCCATCCGTTTCCTGGTCCAAATTTGACGTCTATCCGCTGTGGGCGCAAACTTCATCACTTCTTCCCTTTTTTTTCCTTTTTGCTGGGAGTTGTGCCTCTGGCTCCACCGGTAAGCATTGGATCCATCGGCGTACTGCGAAACTCCGGTCTACAGTCCGGATCTGTGCCCTAATATGATTGCAACGCAAGCAAAGCTGGTCTACCAGCTCAACAAATACTACAACGAAAGATGCCAGGCGCGCAAAGCGGCCATCGCCAAGACCATACGAGAGGTGTGTAAGGTGGTGTCGGATGTGCTGAAGGAGGTGGAGGTCCAGGAGCCCCGTTTCATCAGCTCCTTGAGCGAGATAGACGCGCGCTATGAGGGCATGGAGGTCATCGCACCCAACGAGTTTGAAGTCGTGCTTTACTTGAACCAGATGGGAGTCTTCAACTTCGTGGATGACGGCTCTCTGCCGGGCTGCGCGGTACTCAAACTCAGCGACGGCCGTAAGAGGAGCATGTCCCTGTGGGTGGAGTTCATCACCGCCTCCGGTTATCTGTCGGCGCGAAAGATCCGCTCCCGCTTCCAAACGCTTGTGGCCCAGGCCGTGGATAAATGCAGCTACCGGGACGTGGTTAAGATGGTGGCGGACACGAGCGAAGTGAAACTGCGCATTCGGGAGAGATACGTGGTGCAGATCACCCCGGCCTTCAAGTGCACGGGCATCTGGCCTAGAAGTGCAGCTCAGTGGCCCATGCCTCACATCCCGTGGCCAGGGCCGAACCGGGTGGCGGAGGTGAAAGCAGAGGGTTTTAACCTGCTCTCTAAAGAGTGCTACTCGTTAACGGGGAAACAGAGTTCAGCGGAAAGCGACGCCTGGGTTTTGCAGTTCGCCGAGGCCGAGAACAGGCTTCTGATGTCGGGCTGTCGGAAGAAATGTCTCTCTGTTCTAAAGACTCTCCGGGACCGACACCTCGAGCTGCCGGGACAGCCGCTCAATAACTACCACATGAAGACCCTGCTGCTGTACGAGTGCGAGAAACACCCGCGGGAGACTGACTGGGACGAGTCGTGCCTCGGCGACCGTCTGAACGGCATTCTGCTGCAGCTCATCTCCTGTCTGCAGTGCCGTCGGTGCCCACATTACTTCTTACCCAATCTAGACCTGTTTCAGGGTAAACCACACTCAGCCCTGGAGACAGCGGCCAAACAGACCTGGAGACTGGCCAGAGAAATCCTTACCAACGCTAAAAGTTTGGATAAACTGTAAGATGCAAAAGGAGGACATTTATTGTTTGGGACGTTTGAGATCACAACACTGAAAGTGGAGAGAATGTGATCGCGGTTCTCTCTGAATAATGAAACCAAGAAAGTGAAAGATTCAAATAAAACTGAGATTGCAAAACTTAGCATTTGCTTTTGCCAACGGGACATTGCAGGAGAGAGAAATGAAGGTACATTTTAAACTAAGTGTAATGATTTTGTTGTTTGTTTGAACTGTTTTCACAAAGTGAAAATTTTATTTAAATATATGCACAAGATCTTTAATTGCGAATTACAAAATGTAGCGTGCCAAGTTCAATTTTTTCATGATGGGATCAAAAATCGAAACGTGTAATAAAATCATGACACGGTGAAATTTAAACTTGGCAATTTGTCATTACTTTATTCAAAAACTCTTGACATTAATGGGACTGAAATACATAAGCATAAGGCATAAGACGCATGCATAATGAAGTGTATAGTTTTGTGAATTGTCTTCGCTATAAACTAAAGTAATATTACAGTGTGTGTTTGTGAACTGGCCTTTCAATTTAACTCGTAGAAAATACGCGTGGCCTGTTTCTAAAAACGGAGATTTATAAAATAGACTCTAGCAACAAAATAAAGATTAGTGAAATAGAGTTTAGCGTTAAAAATGGAAATAATGGTGAGCAATTTGTAAAACAGCCAAGACCACTTACACTGCTAAATAAAATGTCAAAAATAAAACGTAAACAACCGATCTCTCACAATACAACAGTAGGCCTACTTAATTTCACTGATTAAAAAACAAATATGCACCACAACAAATATAAAAATGTTTAAATAAAGACACTGCGTTTTTTTGTACTTTTTCGACTGAATTAATAATAACAATGATAATAATAGGCTAATTTTTGGGAGTAATTTAGTTCACTCTGGAAAGGCCTGAAAAAAAACTTATATTTTATTATTAAATAGAAAAAATAAAAAAAGACTTCCGAAATAAATACTTAGACAATGTTTACAACAAACATAAAACAAAAATAAATAAATAAATAAATAATCTATAATAAAACAGATATGCTGTTTTATTCTGGAAAAGTATAATTCGCCTACAATTCTGTTAAACAACTAATTATTATTATAGCTTTTAAGAAAACAACTTTATTAAAAACAGTATATTTGAAGTACATAAACATAAAAGGACATTAAGGAAATACTGAAAGTTGATTGTTCTTAAACAGTCAAAACAAAAGTCCAAGCAAATCCAGCATTCAAAATAATTTATTCCTCTTCAAGCATCCAATAGTAAGAATTTCCGTTGGCACACCTCAGTTATAAGCCAATGCTGATGGCAAGTAAAACTTAAATAGCCTTGACCCTCAGTTGAAACACATGAAACTATGAGGAAAGAGAGCATTCTTTTCTGTCTTTGTGTTATGATATATGATAAGATGACCACAAATAGCCAATACTCACAAACTCTGCATGGAAAGGTACAGTAGTTAAAACACTGGTGTTTCGAATATAGGTACATTAAAGGACCTTGGTTATACTATGGCTGGTCACGCATTTTTAGTGTGCACATCTCATGGGATATTTGGAGTCATTTTGGATGAGAAGCCACTTACCTTGGGATCAATGTCCTTAAAACTTGGGTCTTCTTCATCCACCTCAAAGTATAACTCTAGCGCCGTGATGGACAGTGTGCCTTTTACCACTACAGCGGGTGCAACAAGCTGTGCGCTGGTGCTCAGGTTAACAGGCCCTACGGATCACAGAAGAGCACAACGGTTAGTGTGTGTGTGTGTGTGTGTGTGTGTGTGTGTGTGTGTGTGTGCCTCCCCCACCCTCTACTGCCCTTGGCATAGAAACCATTTCAAAGAACTGTTTACTTGAACACATAAACTCAACAAGGGCGCATATTGACTTCCTGATAGAACATCTTTAGTTTTAATAGCTTGGTGGGAAAAGTCTCCAAAGTAAAGCAGGAGTCATTTTAGGATAATAAAGTTGAAGTCAAATGATAACTTCAAACGCAATATAAGACATGATTTAGTATAAATTAGGCTTTTTTTTTTGCATGCACAATTTTAAATAAAAATAATAATTAATAATAATATCTTACCAATGTAAATCAAGTAATGCTGGTCATATAACTTCATAATATTACAACTTTCTTAATATTAGGCTACTGTTAAGCAACTGAACCATTAAAAAAATAAAAATAAATGAAGATTTGTTACATGTAAACAAATATTTAAATCATTCATTAATAATTCAGGCTATTTAACAATTAATCAAGAACGATTTAATTAAAATATGTATTTTAAAAAGCAGATTCATTAAAAAAAGGATTATCCCCCGCACAATGGCATGTTTAAGCGCTTCATCTGTCATTGAAATGGTAGCTAGTCGAGATGTCAAAAAAGCGCTGAAATCCGCTGTCAATCAGCGCTCATTGATTGCGGGCTTTGGGTTTAATCTGTCATCAATCTTAATGTATGCCAGAATGACAATGTTGAAGGGTTGCTCTGGGGAATTTCTGCCTCTCTGCATGCGCAAAGCATCGGATTTGCGCTTGCAAACTGCCGTTGCAGTCAGCACGACCAGAAGCCCGTGTTTGATTTCCCCAAGCACCCTTCAACTCACAGACGCATGGCATGATCAGATAAGTTCATCAGCATGTAATACGGCTGAGAAATAACATGTTTTTTTTCCTCCCTTCGAAACCGGAACACGTTTCAATTAGCATACACCTGAATCAAACAGCTTGCTAAATAGATGATCGGCAACGACGCGAATCTCCACGATAATTTGCACTTTATTTGAGAGATACTGTCTTTTATTAGGCCTATAGGGCACACTCACAGCCCAAATAAGATCAAACATTTATAAACGCGTTACTGACGAAAACAACGAGTGAAAATAGATCAAATAAAATCCGATTTAGGCTATGCTCGAACAGATTATTAATGTTACAGTTACAGATATTAATCCCTACAGTTTTGCAATTTAGTGAGGTTCGCGTCACTTAACCAACTAAAAAATAGGCCTAATTGTAGCTATTAATAGCCTACAATTAAATATTCATGCTCTTCGTAGGCTAGCCTACTTTAAATTCAAAACTGTTAAAAGCTTAAAATAGTCCTTAAAATGTTATTTAATTTTTTTTAAAGATATCTATTCTTACTTCATCATTGAAAACTATAAGATGAGCGTGTGTTTTTTTCTCGGAAAAAAACTAAATTTCTGCTTCTAGCCGACAGCGAACAGATTCAAATATTGTGTTGTTTAGCTGATAATGAATGTAGACCACATTTAAGCATTATTTTCGTTTATATTTGAACCCATCTAACTCAGGGTATTGCAAATAATTTGGTTATTAGTTGTTTTAAAGCATGAATTTATAGTTCACTGCAGAGAACCTGTCAAGACTGTGGGCCTTCGAGCGCTGTTCAGCCCTCACTCAAATCTAACCCGATCACAGGCAGCTAATGAGAGGACTGCCTCAGATAATGGTGTGATCCCCCTATTAACGGCTGAGCAGGAGGGGGTGACACTGCTAGAGCGCAACGGAACAAACCAGAACGCTGCCGTTATCAACGGAGCTGGCTGAGAGCGCGCGCCCAGTACAGAGAGAGATTTTATAACATGCGCGATGCCGCTGCGCTGTTGACAGGCGCGTTCAAGTTTGTGCGTCGCTATGGCGGCTGTTCTGTACCTGTAAGGTTCTCCAACTCTTTCTCCTCCAAGGATGAGAGCGTGTCGTCGTCCTCCAACAGCAGCTCACTCTCTGAGTTCTGCTTCCCCAGCACTGAACCCCTGATGGACTGTTTACCTTTCAGCACGTCTTCCTCTGGAGCTGCACAAAACAAAACATCACATTCCTTCAAGCGTAACCGCGCAAAAACTTAACGGCTGTCAGTTTACGTGTAGCCAACTCAGGTAAGTTGATGACACAAAAGCTTAAACAAAATAAAATGCGCTTGCTATTTTATTATATAGCATATGATTATTTGATATTTTCATATTAAAACTAAACACTGAATCAATAGCCTAGCTCAGCTACTTTTAAACACTATAGCCTATATATTTTTCTGACCTAATAGGCTAAAAGTTAAAAATGACAACAAATAGGCTACGATCCGCTTTTTAAATAGGCCTATATCTGATCTATATAACATTTTCACTTGTATTATTTTATAGTCAAATAGTCTATATTTAATAGTCAGAATATCAAAACTGCTAATTTGCATAATGACAGAAACTTGTCATGGAGAAATTCATAGTTGATTAAAAGTCGATTTGCATAAACGATGTAGCTGAAAATTCACAAAATCCAGACGGTTATTTAGAACTTTTTCTTTCAAAATAGTAATTTTACATGATAATTAAGAATTAATAATAAATAAATAAAACACATTCAGCTGACAGCTGCTCATGTCTTGATCAACACAGTCTCATGCATGAAAATGCGTATACCACGAATATCATTTCTCGTGGCATTTATACGCCAATTTTTTTTATTTTTTATTTTTTTATTTTATTTTTTTATTTTTATTTTTTGCGTGAAAAAACCCTGGGGTAGATTTAGGGGGTAGGGGGGTGGGTACACGCCATAAAGTGCGTACCATATGCATGCGTAAAACCCGTACCATATAGGCCTACGCGCAAAAACTATTTTTGGCGTATAAATGGCACGAGAAATGACATTTGTGCAATAGATACGAACATCCATGAGACTTTATTGTTCAATTAGTAAAGACAATTTACAAAGTATATGTGCTTGATTATGCTATAGAGTCTAAGATATCTTGTTAACATTAAATCGTTTTGAATTGCAATTAAACTGAAAGCCAATTTCCAGACATATATCTGGCTCCATATGCCAAGCTTCCCCCTGACAAAAATCAGGAGTGGCCCTGACTGATTTCAACAGTACATGACTTGAGGTTCCGCATAGATTATTTAAGAAAAATGGTAATCTGTAAACATTTACAGAACACCGCATTCCCAAGTGAGGGGCAAAAATGGGTCTACAGTAGAAACAAAGGCAATCCTTCATCAATGTAAACCGAGAGAGGTGAGGGGCAGTCTTTCGTCAGGCTGATTTGGCCTACTGGAGCTACACAGAGTCCAGTCCTGGACTGTGTGGACGCAGAGCCATGTGACCTCTGCCCCCTGTCTCCAGATACATCACCTGAGGGGGTTTGCATTTGCACTTGAAGCAAAACCCTGAGACAACTCTTTATAAATAGAGCCGTAAACCATTAGAAAAGCAGAGTAAAGAAATCTCTTGTCATGGAAAGTATGCTGGCGCACTGATATTTAGAACGGTCTTCCTGTAATTAACTCTCCCCAGAGAATTTGTAGTTAGCAGCAGTAAATTACTACCAGCTTCCTAATACATACCACATGCCTGTGTGCTCACAGTAGAGAGAGTGGACACAAGGATGCGACAGAAAAAAATGGTGTTACTTCTGTGCATTCAGCCACAATAACATTTAATCGGATTTACTATTGTGTCTGAAGCTAGTTGAAATGTAGTGACTTCTTCCCAATCCTTTCTTTGTCAGTACAGGCCAAACTGCTAAAAATGTTGAATACATGTAACCAAAAATAAAACTACAATAGCCTATATTTCATATCACAAATTTCAAGGAAACGTGATGTCCAGCTGCATTTTTTATGTAATAACTTGATGCGTGCTACTAACACTGATGAGAAATAAGTACGAAAATTTAGAGAAGAACAAATATTAGCATGAAGATATTAGACAGTTAAAGTAAAACTTGAAAATCAATCACAATAAAAAAATATGTTCATGATTTGTTATCACAACATGTTTTCTTTTGTCAAGTCAACTCAAATAATTTATTTGGTGCAGATAACATAATATTTTGAGTTTCTGATCATTAAATCAATCTCCTTAATTGTATTAACTCAATTTTTCCAGTTCAATGAACTTAAAATTTTAAGGCAACCAGGTTACTTATTTTTTTAA